>JAECUM010001953.1:0-113847 GCA_016617855.1 Megalonaias nervosa
ACAAACAGTTGCCTCGGCAGTTGTTCAGTTGGTGTTGTTGTGACTCGCCATGTGTAGTCGGTAGTATTTGGAACTGCTCTTTGATATATTTTATGCTGCTTAAAATAAATTTTGTTTGTATGTTTCTCAAGCATACTATTTAGTTCTGTCGCTTTTGTGATCGACGGAGTTATACGCGGCATCCACAGCGCAAGTTTGTTTATGATAAATTGTACATCAGCTCCTCCATATCGAAATAGGCAGTCGTTTTGTTCTGCTCGATCTAAAATAAGTGTATGTTTAACTCCACGAAATTCTTTATTATGATCGCGACAAAAGCCGAAAATCATACTTAATGGCAGCATCATTGTAATTTGACGTGATCCTGCTGCAAGTGCCTTTCTTTTAGCAAAACCTTCATTGTAACGCGGATTTTTTACGTCAATTAAGTTAATAATTATATCTAACATTGCAACGGCATCTGCACCTGCAGCTGATGGTGTTATATCAAGATTATTACAAGCTGCAGTAAGAGAAACTCTTGTAGCGTCTGCGTTAGCGGCTGCAGCTGGTGCAGCTATACCTAGAGCAGCAGCATTATCAATAAGAAAATTTCTCACAATTGGA
Organism: Megalonaias nervosa; assembly: GCA_016617855.1. Classification (NCBI taxonomy): domain Eukaryota; kingdom Metazoa; phylum Mollusca; class Bivalvia; order Unionida; family Unionidae; genus Megalonaias; species Megalonaias nervosa. Next base: position 607 of record JAECUM010001953.1, read on the forward strand.
AGATCTGCAGCAGCATCAGCTCCGTGTACTATAACACCTCTCCTGAAAAGTTCGGTTGATCCTGCTATACCACGTCCAGTATCTTTAAACCACATCATGTTCGTTGCAGTTGATCTGGAGTAATCATCGGAAAACGAAATACTATTTAAGATTGTACTTACAACTTGTAAGTGACTTGAAATATCCTCAACAGTTTGATTGGCCAGTTGATATCTAGCACTTTTGAATAAAGACCAGCCGCTATTTATAAGAGCTACTTCTGTTCCAGCTGCAATTGCAACAGGTGGATTAGCCACTGTCATAATCTGACCGCGAACTTCTAACATTGCCTTATGAGGCAGTAGAAATACATCTTCATCTCGAGTATTAAATGTTCTAATACCAGTTTTATTTGGTTCATTAGAATTTTCATCGAGATACTCAACATACTCAAATTCTGTTACAGTGTCATCGGTGTCATAAGTTTCTGCTAAATCGAGATAATTTTTAACAGACATTTTTATTTATTAGATTATATAAAATTTTATTGCGGCGCCGTTACTTTAGATATTAATTTTTGTATAATCTGCTCGCCTTTCGGTGATAAAAGTTTTTTCGTTGTTGTTATCATAGCACGTTGAGTTTCTTTTGTTGGAGCGATTTCTGATATAGCTTGTTTTATCTCAGATGTGGACGGTGCGCCTTTTATTTTATCAGCTATTTTTTGTCCCACCGTAGTCCCAGCGGCAGATGCGGCTCCAGTTGCAAAAGCTTTACCTGCGTCTAGTGCAATTGGTGCAACTTTACGCGCGATTCCCGGAACATTTTCAATAACATTTAGTAAATATATTCCCCAAAAATCCTCCTACTATTTTTCTTCGATAATTTTTTTTTTCTCTGTTTCATTATATTTGAGGTTGTATAATTTTTATTGTCAATCACGAAGTCGCAATAATTTTGTTATTGTACTCGTAAGTGTAAATAATATGTAACAATTTCGTTGTTCAGATCTAATTGCCTACCAGATTGATCTGTGAGTTGCATTGTGATGCTTGTGATTTGATTCTCAACAATCAACGGATAATAGATAATATGACGCGGAGTGATTTGCATGAGAGAACCTGCCGGAACGTCTGGTGAGAAACTGTAAATTGTTTGTCCTTTACTTCCTTTTGATGTGTGAGATCCAGATGCAATGGAACAATTGACAAGTATTGTGTTTACTTCTGTTATATTTACCGGCAGTTCACCGTCATATGTAATAGCCTGATCAAGAGCACTATAAACTTTACCGGTAATCCTATCAGTTGTGAAATACTTTTTTTCTCTTGGTTCAAAACCGATAATCATATTTCTCAGTGTTATCCTAGCTCGTAACGTGTTATAATTCGCTGCCAACTCGAAATTATCAGCCACACCGCCAGATTTTGTTATTATTTCTTTTATAACCCTATTTAGATCAGTAATATTATAAGCTCCTTGTGGAATTTTTAATCTTTTTGTTATAGATGTTGGAGATGCTGTAACCGGAGTAAATGAAATTTCATCATTATCATCAGTTTTCACGTTAGCCATGGCATTCCAACAAGTGCAGGAAATTAATCCAATCTCATATTGTTTAGCAGGATCTAGTTGTATTGGCGGATTGTAATTTACTGAAAAGTTTGTGCTATTTTCTGTCGTTTGACTCGAGTCGAACAATAGTGTTGTTGACATTTTTTTATATTAAATCATTTTATAAAATTAAATCGCCAAGATTAAGTCGCGGTGTAAAGTTTCATACTCGTCAGATGTTAATAAATTTCCTGATCTTAGGTGATCAAGTATATCAATAATTTCATTGTCAATTTCAACACCAATACTACCAGCTTCTTTTGATGATATTAATAGCATTAATCTGCCTATCATTTCGGCGGTTGATGTAAATATTTTTACACCAGTTCCAGCTTTTACTTCTGCAGGTGCCTCTAACCTTCTTTCAAGTTCATCATAATTATCAACCAACCGACTTAACTCTGTTTGTCTTTCAATAGGATCTTTTATGTCCTTTGAGACAACTTTATCAGCTTTCATAAGTACTTGATCTATTTCTTTTGCCTCACTACTCAAACCACTAGAGGGATAACCACGATATATGTTATTTTTTATATTACGAATAACTTTGATATAAAGATCAGCGATAATCCAGCGTCGGTATTTTCTGGAACTGTAATAGTAGTTTTCATTTTCCGGTTTTACATCGTATAAATGTTTCTTATTTTCTTCTTTAATTTTTTCTAGCTCTTTAATTTTTTCTTCAGCGTTGTAATCAGTTTTTTTAATATCTCGTATTCTCACATTTTTAAAATTGTATTTTTCGTTAAACGTTTCATACTCGTAATTTCTTATTTCGTCATTTATACTCTCTAGAATATCTTTAACATTTTGCTCGTCTTGGATATCTAGTCTATGTTCTTTTCTGAATTCTTCTCGCCATCTTTTATCTTCCTCACGAATCTCCTCCAATATTATTTGACCTTTACTTTTTGGTATTTCAATTTTTTTCTCTATATCTTCTAACATAGTTATAATCGGATCAACTAATACTCTTTCTGATAATCTTTGTTCAAGCAAAAGTGTATTATTTAATAGCAGTCTTAGTTCAGCTTGTCTAGCAGCAGGATCATTAATATGTTTTACAAGTTCTCTAGCTAACTTTAACTTTTCTTCATCAGATCTTCTAATAATTTTTGCAGCAGCTGCTTCTTGTTGTTCCTTAACAAGCCCGACTAAACCTTTTTCTTGAAGTTTTTTAACTTCTTCGTCTGACAATGTCCTAGTTTCAGGTTGTTTACCAAGTAGTGCTTCAGTAACTGGTTTGAGAATCGTAGCTGTTGTTTCTGCAGCAGTTATTTGTCCACGACGTGCTTGTTGTACTCTTTGCTTAAACGCTGCTTGAGATTGAGCAAGTTTTTTCAGATCTTCTATATGTTTTCTATATTTTGCTCGTTTGTCCATAATTATTATATATAAATTTTATAAAATTGAAACGCCTTACTGTAAGTAAGTGTTAATACAACAGCGAAACATTTTAGCTGGATCATGTGTAAGTTTATCAAATAAGAAAAAGTTATATTTATCTTTTGTAGCTTTATGATAAAGTTCGATAAATTTATCTTTTGTTACGTCACCGCATTGTTCGTTCGCAATATTTCTGACGTCAACATTGTCCAACCCCGGAAATAATATAAAACAACCGGTATTTCGCCGAATAAATCTGTCAACATTATAAAAACCTTGAGCTAAATAAATAGAATTACACTTTTTATTTCGCGATAGTGAAAAATATGATCTTATTTTATTCATCTCCGTATTATTTAGTGGAATATCGTCAAAAACTACTATCTTATGTTCAGATGCATCAAGTTGATTAACTGGAATAAGATCTTCTGGTTGTCTGATTATAAAAAAATCTTCACCAGACTCAAGATCATCACGAAGTTTGTCATTATATTCGCTTAGTAGCTCATACTTATCTTGCTGTGGATTAATTGTATAAATATAAACTCGATCGTAGTTAAAATTATCTCCAGGAAGCAAGTTCATTAGCAAATTTGTTTTTCCAGATCCAGTTCGCCCAACAATAAGATAATGACAATCTGGAAGTTCATTCTTATGTTTATGTTTCACCAGCCGCTCGGTATCAAAGTTTAATATCGACGCCATCGTTGTTATATAATTTTATGTAAGACAATAAATAATGAGTTACTATACAAAATTTGGAACATTAACAGGAGATTTATTGACTGAAGGTTATCAAGGTGACTTATCTAAGTACGCAACTCTTGATCAGCTAAGAAATGAAATCGATAACTTATTAAATCTCACAAGTGTAGATCAAAATGAAGTTGTTATTTTCCAGGATAAACAAGGACGATTAAAGACGAGTAATGTACAACTGTCAAATGTACTTCTACGAATTCCCACCGCGGTTGTTAATAATATTGTTACTTTTACAAATCAAGGGAAGATACAAGATTCCGGTAACTCGATTAACGATTATATCAAAAAAGCTGGTGATTCATTTACAGGTAACATTATTATGAATCAAAATAAAATTACAGGTCTTGGAAACCCAACCGCAGATGAAGACGCCGCAACAAGGAAATATGTCGACGATCAAAAATCTAAGTACGTATTGGCCAATGGCGGTATAATGCGTGCATTTCTCAACAAGAACAATAACGGCATTAATAATCTTAGAACACGGGAATATGATTTTGATGCTGCAACGAAAAAGTATGTTGATGATAAGGAAATTCCTATTTCAACTTCGTTAAAAACAATCGGTGATGAAATTACTACACTTAGTGCTAATTTTTCTAAACATTTAGAAACGTTCTTAAATTTTCGTAGAAACATAAACAAACCCTTTAAAGAATTTTTTGGGGAACAACCAGCCGTTGAAATAAAACTAGCCGACATTAACACGAAACTCAACGACATTGTCAGTGAAATACCTAGTATTGTTCAAAAAACTAATCTGATTAAAATTCCACATGGACAGATTAAAAATATCGTGTACACAGTAGCATCAGGATCAGGAGTATGGACACCGCGAAATAACACTATCAAGTATACCGCAGAAGTTACTGGTGTTTATAGACTATCTATCTTTAGCTCTGCAAAGTTTAAAATTTATACTACAACATTTCCATGGCGTCATTCAACCGATACTTTCTCTGGAGTTGTATCTATAGTGTTAAATAAAGATGCTGAAGAAATATTTTAACTGGAAGCAGATGATCAAACAATACCCGCAACGTCTTACTGGTGGTGTTTGGAATTTGTAGCTGAAACACCACAAATAATTACTTAATCAAACCAGGAACCAGCATTGTTGTAAACTAATATTGTATAATGAAAAAATATATATTTGATTTCAATCACATTTCAAAAGAAATTCCGAAACAAGATGTGGACGCTCTAATGCAATATTACAAATTTTATCATAAAAAACTTTGGTGCGTGAAAAAATGTTACAAATATTATAACAAAATACTTCTAGTAATATCATATTTACCGCTGTTATTGACCGGATCTGGTATAATTTCGAGTGGTGCATCATTAAACCCGTTTTTGTTAATAATATCGGGCATTGGTGTTTCTCTTGAAACAGCGTGTAAAAAGATAGAACCTCGACTCGCGACTAAAAAAAATAGTTGCCAAACGGCTAGTATCACCTATAAAAAATTACTTGATCAGATACGATCTTACTTGCGGGGTATAAAATATGATATGGATGATTTAATACGCGAGTTTCGTACTATTGACAGTATGTTAACAGATATTCTACCAATGAGAGTTAGTAGGTATGAAAACGATTATCAAAAAAGTATGATAATGATAGGGTATGAAATATTATCTAAACAATAAAATAATATATAAAAAACATCACTTACTTGATTCCGCTCGGTGAAGACGCCCTCTTGAAAGTGCCTCAGAAGGAAATTTTACCTGCCTTATATACTAATAGATCTGCGTGGGCGTTTCTAGAAATTCCATGATTATGAGTCATTTTGCGTGGGTGTTTTCTGGAATGTTCTAGAACATCTCCGCGTGACGTTGCAGTATGACTAAGACATGTACCTGGCTTGGTTGATGTGTGATTGAGGCTGACGTTGCATAATAACTAATACATTTTACCTGGATGCGCAGTATTGATTTTCACATTACCTTACACAAGGCTAGGCAACATCTGTTAGATACGGCTGGCTCGTAGAGTATTGATTATACAACATCTGTTACAATTACAAGTCTTGGTTATGTAAAAGTTATAGAATTATATTTGGGCTAGAACTCTGGGTTTAGTTTTGTGTAAAATCGTTGTTGTGGGTGTTTTAAGATCTCGAGAGGGTTAATTTGTATTTGTTTGGAGAGTTGAGAGGGGGGGGGTTTAAAAAAATTTTTGAGATAGAATCGGCCTATATCCTTACTACTCTATCAACCGCACGTTTGCATAGTTTCCCTTCATCAACTTTCCGTACCGTCAGCAGTTCACGCCGTAGAAACTCTACAAATATCCCCTACCACAGGGAACTGTTTTAACTACGCCACCTTAGGCCAGTCAATCCATGTTTCCAAGGCACATTACGCCAATACAACTACATCACATTTGCCACCATGGCGACATAAACGGTATCTGCAGAGTCCCTTCTCATTTTATTCCGTTGTGTAATTTACCGGTTTCCTACCGTAAATACTGCCACTGCAGTCACAACGCCAAGGTACACCACTAGATTTTATTAAGGACTACGTTATGACAGGGGCAGTCATGCGGTTGAATCTGAGTTCGCTACTCATTGACCATGGCATCATGGAAACTCACTAACACTTTCTCTCCGTGACGTTTGCTCCTAATAATTGGCTAATTATTTCGATCTAAGGAATATTTCCATTGCACCGAACTCCAATAATCAAACAAGTAAAATCACACAAATCTAAGAATTCCTTAAAGGGGGCGCTATAACCAAATGCGCATCTCCAAAATTTATTACATTACCCCGTCTTCAAAAAGATCATTCGTCCCCGAGTGACACAAACGTCACACTACTGATCGCCAAGCGAGGCAGCTGTTAGTACCATTTTTGTAAGTCTTAGGTATGACTCGACCGGTGATCGAAACCACGACCTCCCGCATCCGAGGCGGACGCTCTAACCACTAGGCCACCGGAGCGGTTTTAAAAATAGGAAAGAGATTTGCAGTTAATCTTGATTTACTTCTTTCTTTCATACAAATTACTTCTATCATTCGAAACAATCGTATGCACGCGCGTGCCCTAATTAACCACCCTATTTTGAACAGAGGCTACTTTCTTCCCTAAGTATGTTATTAATAGAATAAATTATAGAAGTAGGAAGTTTAAGTTAGTAACGAACTTGAGTGTCTCGCTGGCAGTGGTTTACACTGATCGGCTAGATGGGGGTTGACTATCAACAAGAAAGCTTTTCCAAAACGATGGATGATAATTGATTGTGGAGTTTTGAGAAGCGAAATAAATTACACATTGTTTAGATCGAAAGATACGATCAATTAAAAAGTGAAATACGGAATTAAAGTGTTATTTATTATGTATAGGATATATCAATATTGACAACACCCCTTAATCTCCGGGTAAATATTGAGCTACGTGATGATGCATGTTGTACTCAGTTTGCTGCAGAGATCTTCCTCGTTCTGGTTACCCATGCTATTGAGGGTCAGGTCAGGGCACCATTAAATACAATAGATGTGATAAAATGTGTCCCGAAGTTTATTTTGAAGAATAAATAAGAAATAGTTAGAAGGTTAGAAACGGGGGGTGGGGTGGGGGGTGGGGTGTGGGGGGTAGACAATGAAGAGGAAAAAGGATAAAAATGCAAAAAAAAATAACTATCAGAGGTGAATTTGTGAGACCAATGTGTTTTATTGTCCTTTCCTGTTTTAGTATATTAATTTATGTATGTCATTTTTAAACTACGTTTGCAGGCAAAGTTAAATAACACACGACAATGAGTTCTATTGGCAACACACATAAGGGGAGGAAAATAATGCGACATTAAAAATAGAAAGGGCATACTGTTACTTAAAAGATATTTCATTTCTTTAGCACTGATTTTAGATTTTCATTCAAGTAAAGCCCCAAATGTAACTTAGACGTTGGAACCAATGCCAAACATATGATTAATCATTGTCATTGTAATTATCTATCAATCTATCTATCTTGTAGGATTCATCGTTTCAGATACAGATCTCGAAAAAATATATTGATCTTAAATTCATTTTTTCGTTCACATGTATTAGTTCATAACATTTGTAAAAATATAGAAATGCAAGTGAATGAAGTAAATATTTGGTCTTTATTTACTTCTTTATTTCCTACTGCTTTGATCGTCAGAAAAGTCGCGTACAGGTGTGTTCCATGATGACCTACCGTATCAATGTTGAGCCCTGTATACATGTTTCTAAGTACTCTATTTATATATGAATGATAAACTAGGAAGTTTTATTTAGTGACCGAACTCAAGTGTCAGGTTGACAGTGATTGACAGAGATCGGTATGATAGGGGTTGACTATCAATTAAAGCTTATCTATAACATTAGAGATTATAATTAATTTTCTAGTTTTGAAAAACGACATATGTTACAAATATTATATATTAAACGATACAGTCAATTAGAATTTGAAATACAGAATTAAAGTGTCATTTGTTAATGTATAGAATTTGTAATTATTGACAACACCCCTTAATCCCCAGGGAATGTTGAACTACAAGATGATGTATGTTGTACCCAGTTTACTGCAGAGTTCTTCCTCGTTCTCGTTACTCACACTACTGATGGTCAGGTCAGGTCACCCTTAAATACGATAGACGTTATAAAATGTGTCCGGAATGTCGGCTTGAAGAATAAATAACGAAAAACTTGAAAGATAGAAAATATGGAGGGAGATGGACGATTAAAGGGAAACAAATAGATTAGAAAAACAAAAACATGTAGAAAATGAACTGTTATCTCATATGAATTTATTAGACCCATATGTTCCGGAGACCTGCTCTTTTTTCGTTCATCCATGTATTCATTAATTTATTTTAATTCCACTTTACTAAATTTGCAGACCAAATGTTATAACACTTTACACTATGTTACGATGACAGTATATATCAGTGTAAATACACTTGAATACCACGGAACCGCTCCGGTGGCCTAGTGGTTAGAGCGTCCGCCTCGGATGCGGGAGGTCGTGGATTAGATCCCGGCCGAGTCATACCAAAGACGTACAAAAATGGTACTAACAGCTGTCTCGCTTGGCGCTCAGCATTAAGAGGTTAGTGTTAGGAATGGTCGGCCTGGTGTCAGGATAATGTGACTGGGTGGGACATCATGCTACATGTCTGCGGCATGATGCCCCAGTGCTAGACATCACTATAAACTGCCACACTGCAGACATCGTAGCGATATGACTGAAAAATTGTTAAAGCTACGTTAAAAATCATAATCACATCACATCACATCACTTGAATACCACGTCTTTTTATATACGACAATAAAAATTGAAATGATTTGTTTGTTCAGTACTACTTTTACTTTTCAGTCAAGTAAAATCAATAGCGTATACTCGATGTTGCGGTTGAGATATGTGGTATGGGATGGAAATAGTTATGCAAGACCAATGCCAGATATACGAATAACTATTGTATGTATGTACGTATGTATGTATGTATGTATGTATGTATGTATGTATGTATGTATGTACTGTTTGGTTTAGTTAAGTTTGGTGCTTTTCGGCAGAACAACACAAGTAGGTTATTTAGTGCCGAGGCAATTGGAGTAAAGCGCCTTGCCCAAGGACATACTATAGAAGCCGACCCAATGTGGTCCAATCGTACAATTCGAACCTTAACAAATTCTGTCATAAAGGTCCGGCACTCAAACCACTCACAGGGGCTCGTATCGTGGCTTACAATTTAACTGTCAGTCAGTATTATTTTATGCTATATGTTTTAATGATAGTTAAATTGTAAGCAATGATTATATCCCCTGTGAAACCACTGAGCCACCGCGGCCCTTTTATGGATGTATGGATGTATGCATGTGTGTGTGTGTGTGCGTGCGTGTGTGCGAGTGCGAGCATGCATTCGTGCATGTATGTAATCATATCATTTGTTACAACAACTTATAATTCTGTACCACTATGTAGTATGTTAAGTTCGGTTCAAATTGCAATGGGTTTTGCAGGAAGTAGGTAAAATATATTAAATAGCTGCATCATAAATTATTCTGATTAAGTTTATGGGCTGGCGCATTTTCGATAACTGGATCAAAACTTCCTTGCAAAGGACAAGGGTAAATACATGATTATCTGCGTCAGTTAACTATGGTATTTTTTTATGACAAGGAAGAAAAAATACACGTGTGCCAAAAGGCTGAACTAAACGTCGCGATATGATGTACCCTGAATATCGGGTTTTCTCCCCCCCAAAAATACTGATTCTATATTATCATCTTTGAACCTAAAAAGTCTGAAATTAAACCCATACATCACTTTTCCATACACATATATTGACTGGTAAATATAATTACATGTAACAGTAATCCATGGGTATATCTTCATATTGATTCAGGCTCTGGAGATTTTCCAAAGAGAATTTGATGGAATGTTTATTCTTCAGGAACAATTCAGGTGAAGAAAGTGACGATGAGTATACGATGGTAACGACGATGACTATCAATTTACCGCTAACTTATCTTCCCAAACTGACTAACCGTTAAAATGTTCCAAATTTTGTAATCGTTGTGTTGAACAAATGGTTTTGCCAAATCCATCGAATTTTATGTTGATTGTAAAAGTAAAATAATCTGAACCTCTAAGAGTGTGGACAATAGATAAATCATTAAAAGAAAACTTTAATTTAGACGTTTACACTCTCCCAACCCCCTCCCAACCCCGCAACTAATACACTTGCTAGAATACATCTGCATTTACACGTCCCTGGTTTGATATAGACGAACTTGCATTAAATGATTCCAAAAATATCATGAATATGACTGAAGCTTAATGGATACCTTATTCTTCCTGTGTTTCGTTCTTCCACGGATTTGTGTTTAAAATTTATTACTGAGAAACAAAAATGACCATACTAGATGATTACAGACAATACCAATGATCATAATCATTGCGGTCGTCGTCGTCGTTGTCACCATCATTCCCAGCATCGTTGTCGTCTACCATCTCCACAGCATTAATACAATTTGTAGTAGTATCAGTAGTCAGGATCGTCGTAAGGGGCAGGCAATACAGCCGGGGTTGTGGTATTCTGAGGAGTTTTGCGGTGTTTTTACGTTCAAGTGAGGGTGGGTTCGGCAGTCACCGCTTCGTCCAGCACAAACTTTCTAGGGATCTGGCAGCAATAAAAGTAGGAAATGTTTTTATTATTTGTTTATATGGTTTATTAAGATGACGTCGCCAATGACGAAAACGATGAAGTTGTTGGCGAATTGTAAGTAATTCCACAACTAACTATAGCTCTCAAATTCTTATATTGCAGTCGTGTGATGATATGAAGCTGCTACAGCGTGTATGAAGTTTTATTTTGGAGTTTTGCCAAAACTATATTCATAATCACATAACATTATAAATTTTACTCTTATGTATATTTAATTGTTTGTTAGTAAGTTTTATTTAAATTTTTTATTTCATTATATGCTATTGTAATGTAACTTTGAATGTTGTGCTTAACCTTGTCCAAACTCAAGTTTATTTTCTACTTGACCTGAATTGTTAATTTTTTTATATTTTATTCTGTAAAGAAGTAATACGTAGCTAAAATATTCTCTATGTGTATGGGTTTATTATCAGGATCATTAATAATGAAAGTAAATATGTTTATTTGGGTCTGGGTCTAGGTTACTGGGATTCCCCTACAATTTACCTGGTTACCAGACTTTGTCCAGGTTATGTATTGTAATTTTGGTAACAGACTTTCTAATAATAACTAACATTATATTTCATAAACATTAAGAACTTCCTAGAAGGTTATTTTCCATTAGATATTTTTGTTTAGAAAGTGTTAATTGTGACCTGAGGTCAAGTAGAGGACTATACAATCTTGTCATTGGAAAGATTATTCATTCGTGCTTAAGATCTACCAGAATCAATATGTATTATTGTTGTGTTTAGTGTTCATTTGGGCTGGAATTTATTTCTTCAAATTATTTAATTCAGTGATCATTTTCTCTGGAAATACAGAGTGCTCATAAAAATTAATATTCTTGGACAGAAACGTTCACTGGGATTTATAGTGAATGCAAACCTGGACGTATATTACCTTGTTTCAACAAAAGACTGTTGCCACATCAGCATTATACAGGTCATCACATACACATCAACACATCAACGTTGGACTTAATATGGATTTCTACTAAAGTTTATTCAGAACTGTAAATTATTAGGTCTTGAGTCTATAATTCTCGGATTATTTTGGGATTTAATTAGCAATACCCTAAGTTCAATTATTTTTTTTTTTTTTTTTTTTTTTTTCATTTCACTTTGTTTTCTAAGGAAACAAGATTTTTGTTGAATTATGCAAAGATTGTTGCTATTCGCTCTTTTATGTTACTTGTTTTAAGAGCATAGACTCGTAACAGTATTTCCATGCTGTAAGTGCATAAGCGCGAGTAAGAACCATTAATAAGTTCTCAGTCTAAGGGAGGTAACTCGAAAATGTATACCTATATAATCGTCCAGTAGTATAGCAATAGGGAGTTCTAGCCCAGTCACTATTCGAATTAACAACCCTTCTTTCTCGTTTTAGAAATGCGCCAGTAAATAATTACGTCTGCCATTTATTTAAGATACCGCAGTTTATCATAAATTTCACCATCCTTTCAATCTGACTAAAGATTTGCAGGAAGGAATTTATTTATGAAAAGCTATCTGACATAAACCCTTCTTCGAAATGATCAAGATGCTAGGTTTAAACGACGGTCAGTTCTTCAGTTTAAAGTTAAAAGGTGCCACGCATTAATTCAGTCAACGAAGTCGTTCGCGGTGTGCTTCAAAGTAATGATGTAATACATTCGGCAAATTTCGTTAGTGACTAAACTAATAATAGCAACATTCGCACATAGCGCAAATGGATTTGAGAGGAAATAAAGAGAGATATGTCCAGCATTAGAGAGAAATAAGGCTCGCCTGAACATTGATGATCAGATCGGGTGCTGAAATAATTCGAAAGGAGAATTTGGGCTGAAGACAATCGGACAGAGCATGGTGTTGAATATTATGTTTACAACGATGATGTCATCACATCTTGTGTTTCAGCTTTGTACTAAAATCGGTTGACTTACGGATGTTGACAATCGACTTTGGTTTAATTCGTACACATGTGAAAAATGGCAGGGTTTCTCAGTTCGAGGAAGAAATTACATGGCTCATAAATGATGAAACGCCGATATTATCGGGTTTTAATGGACTCCAACGATGTTTTGGGTCAATATATTTCAAGATTCAGTATTATTCAGATGTTTGTCATGTATGAGTTTTTGCATGTAACTGAGGCATTATGGCTTTAATCTATATTAAAATATGATGTAACACTAATCGATTACGTCATAATGCACAGCTTTTCGAATAGCTACTGAACTTGAAATTAAAATTGTTCTCATTAGTAAGATATAAACTGTGCATGCTTTAGCACGGCATTGTTGGCATATCAAACAAAATGCGCAAGGTAAGTACTTATGCTCTGTCCGGAGTAATACAATTAAATAATAATAATAATAATAATAATAAAGACAGTGTAAACTGAAGCTTATCATTGTTGTAAAATCAAAACCCACACCAGGAAATTTATTAATATGGTAGAGTACATATGCAAAGCACAAATAATACAAAACTTTTACCAGGCAACTAATCTGAGATTAGTTCGGATAAATCCAAGGAAAAGTTTGTCCAATATTTAAAAGATGTTTCAAATTTAAACGCTAAATTTTGGAATACTGGCCTACTGCAAATAACGACAAAGGCAGCGTCTAATGCATAACGATATCAGGTACTGCTACTGTACAATTACTTCTATAGCAGGAGAACTAGATTTTTTAAAACTTTTGTAACTGAGAAAAAAATGACCCCCCCCCCGATCATAGACAACACTTATGAGCATTATCATCACGGTCGTCGTCGTTGTCACCATCATTCCTATCTTCGTTGTCGCCTACAATCTCCACAGCATTAGTACAAGCGGTAGTAGTAGTAGTAGGCAGGATCGTCGTAAGGGGCTGGCAATACTGCCGGGGTTGCGCTATTATTGATATTCAACAAGATCTAAATTTGTGGGTTAAAACATTAGCCTCCCGAAGCTTTGAGATTAGAGCAATGCACTTGAAAAATATGGCTATGCATCTGTGTGTTCATCTCAGTAGTCTTTTATCAGTCTCATTTGTAGTTTACTTTGGCACCTCTGGGGAGTTAAATGTATATTGCGCTCTCTATAATATTGCATCAAACGACATAGAGTGTTATATATGTTGATTACAGCGATTAGGCTTATCCTCTAACCACTTCCCGTGTTTACAAATATCATTAAAGCATTACCTAACATTTCATAACCGAGTTCGCAGAACGAAGCTTCATAAGCTATCAAATGATCAGGTTTTGAGTGTGCTCCTGTATGAGCTGCAATGTACTCTCTTGATTTCACAATGACTTATTCCTAAGGTAGTAGAAAATGTTATCAACACTCCCAAAATTAACTAGCTCGTACTTTATTGGTTTATCATTTTGTTTCTAATTTCATTGACTACAATATCTGCCTCTTTCCGCATTGGTAACATACATGAATGGATTACGTTTAACACCCCCCAGTTATGTATGATAGTTTCACTGCTTCAATCACGTTAGCATTAGTCCCTTTTCTCCTGCTTTTGGGGTGTTTTTACTTTTAAATGTGTTGTCTGCACAGATTATACAGCCTCATTTTGAATTAGTTTATGTGTATTATTCTATAAAGGTTACATTTTTGTATCAGTATTGACTGTATACATCATTATCCTTCATGAGCTTAATCACAAACACTATTCCTAGATACCTCCGTACTTCTGTTAAAATCTTCGTTTGTTCCTCTTCTTCGTAAGTTCTGAACAAAAGCATGATTAACACGAGTTATAATTTTTAGATGTTCAGTGACGGTCACATTTCCAATTTGGCTGATACCGTTCAGGACATCTTTCTCGAAATAAGTTGCATTTGAATGACTTTAAATAATGTATTTCTTTACAATCAGCTTCTCAGATACAAATAATGTGTTACGGTGTTTAACCAGAGATCGTTTACTATCATAGCTTGCCACTGTTAGCTTATGTATTGTGTATGTGTACACGTCAACATTGAACGACCTAATCAACGTCACTTATTTGCAAATGTCCTATTAATTATATAAGCAATCGAGTTAAATTTGAGCTTACTTTGGCAAAACATTTATTGATACTATTAAAATGTTTCATTAATAATTTGTTGAGAACAGAAAGAAAACAAAACAGTTTATGCCTAAGACCTTCTAAATTTCTGAGTATAATGCAGGGGAGTTCTGTGTTGAAACAACATTGTGTTTATTTGCGGAATATTTAAAATAGTGTCGTTTTCGCAATCACTGGTATAGTAATGTTGTGTTTTGTCTTTAAGATCAACTTAAACATTCCTTATCTGAGTTCTAACAAGCTCTCAGTGCATTCTTCTGGACGTAATAGCTGTGAAGATCTTAATGTTTCAAGTTTGAAATGATTCATGAAATCTGAACATCGATAGTTGTCATTAAATATCTTAGAAATGAAACTCAAAGAGTTAGACTTTAACTTCCCGAAATCGAGGTCACAGTATTCAATAAAATCAAAGTACTCATGGGATTGTATGTCCTATCTTACCAGATTAGGTTGCATGTGTTCAAAACTATGGTTCAAAACTATGGTGCTGTTTCAACGAGTTTGTCATCATTCAAATTTGTTGAATATAGCTCGAATACTTGACGTATAAATATGGAAGACCATGTTACCATTATTATGTTATCGTGTTTCATGAACATATCTATTCCTTTGTAATTCAGATCGCAAACTTTAACATGTCCTCTATTAGCATCCAAATAAATCACGATGGTCCCGATCATTAAATTCACCAACCTCCTTCTCGAAAATGTGGTATAGGATTTTTTTTAATACATTTAACCTTCTTCAAAGAATTTAAATCGAGATGCTGTAATATTTTCAAAGTATGACATTTAAATTTATGAGAAAAGACATCTGTCTGTATGAGTTCTTCGATATTTCATCTTCTATAAACGACATTGGCTCATGATCCGATGACTGAAACACACACAGAGATACAGGCATACACACACACACACACACACACATATATATATATATATATATATATATATATATATATATATATATATATATATATATATATACAACTACTGATTATGAAAAACAACAAACGAGACTGTACCCACTATTTTAGTGTACCCAATGATTCAAGTTTAAAGTTGTCTATCATAGAAACTTGAAATGTTCCTACACTACGAGATGTTTCTAATAACTCAGGGCGGACTAAAAGGTGCAACTAGTAAATATATACACACAAACGAATAATTAATAATGTCGAGACATAGATATCAAAATAAACTAGTTTTGATTTCGAAAGGTCAATACAAATAAATAATGTTGTCAGACCAGGAGCCCACTATTGTCAGTACACACCGTCAGATGGGCACCTAATAAACTAATTTGATGGTAAGAAGACAATCTCTTCAAAAGGACAGACTGTCGAGATAATCACTGCATGTTAGAAGTCTTAGAGGTTCCACGACATTTACATGATAATATCAAATGACTACCTACTATCTCTTGAAAATATTATGCCATGAAAACGGTGAATGCAGAAGAATGTATAAATGATTAACAAGTTTGAAAAGACACTGTAACAAATGTTATAAACAAGAATAAAAAAACACAAGTATGTGATTCATTACATAAAAGTAAAGTTCTATGGGAATGTTGGCTCAAGAATGAAAAAATGATAAACAGAGTTAGTTTGACTGTACAGCAATCTTGGTTGAATTCATACATTGAGTTAAAAACATGTTTGAAGCATATTGCGAATCTGAGAAAAGGAACAAAATTAACATATGTACAGATTAAAAGCAAATTTCAAATGCCGGAAGAAAAGGTATTGACAATGGCTTGGTGCTATTCAGTCATAGCACATACAGATCAATTAACAAACTGTTTTATGGTAGATTTAATGCGTTAGAGGTATTCAAAGGTTGATAAAAAAAATTTCGCTATAAAAAGCTGAGATACGAATTTTGGTGTCCAATAAAGATTCATTATGAATAACGTTTACACATGACTTGTACAACTGGATGCAGTATGACATCGGGTTGTATGACTATATTGACTATACCAAGGGCAACATGGTGGATATCCCTCAAGCCAACACTAAAGTTCCCGGACGTTAATATAGAAAAATTTTGAATATGAAATTCCTAGCAAAAGCAAATGGATACAGTCGGTTATGATCTACTACCATATACAGTTCGAATGGTATTTTAAATTTCGTTCCATTTAACACAAACTGTAGAGTTTCAGTAACTGTATTGTGCAAATTATGTCATTTGTAACAGTTTTATTTATTCACTCACGTTGTCTTATTCTATCGTGTTTGCTCTAACCAGTGGATTAACCAGGAACATCTCTGTCATGAAATTGTTGTACTTTTCCAGCTTGAAAAGCTGATATCAACCTTATGATACTGTAAATGTTATGTATAATTTGCATTATTCGTAAGTTTTAATTTATTATGTATTATGGGTTATATAAAATTGTATTTAGCAGCAAACCTTGTCCAAAATCAAGTTGAGTGTCCACCTGACCAAAATCTGTTATTCTTTTTTTTCTTAAATTTCTGTAAACAGCTAATTCACAGGTACTATATTTTACTAAGAGTGGGGTTTTGATATCAAAATCATCATCAATAGAAGTAAACATATTTATCTTTGTCTGAGTCAAGGACATTGCGTTTAAAATGTTCTTTATTATAATTTTAATAATCGACTTTCTAAATATAACTAAGATTTTTTTTTTTTTTAACAAATCAATTTTTGGTCCTCATCCTGATTATTCATTTGTGTCTTAGTTTTATTTGATATAATCTTTTTTCCTGGATAAATTTTTATTCCTGCAATAACATCTGGGCAGGAATCATTTTTGTACGCATATTTTGATTTGGGTTAAATTATAGATTATTCTCTGGAAGTACAAAGTGCTCAATTATATTCTTGGAAAGAGACATTAACTGGGAATTATAGTGAATTCAAGCAAGGAAACCTTTGATCAAATTGGTGTGATTCAACAAAAGACTGTTGACACATTACTACAATTTAGGTCATTAGTACATTAAAGACTACCGGCCGCTACAAGCACATCAGTACCTTCAGCGTTGGAAATTACTTGGAATACCACTCAAGGTTATTCAGAACATTATTGATAAGGACTTGCATTAGAAATTCTAGGATCCTTTGGGATCTAATTTGCAATACCGTAAGTTATATTTTTACATTTTCACTTTGTATTATAGGGAATAAATTATTTGTGAAATTTTAGAAAGACTTGC
Source organism: Megalonaias nervosa (assembly GCA_016617855.1). Taxonomy (NCBI): domain Eukaryota; kingdom Metazoa; phylum Mollusca; class Bivalvia; order Unionida; family Unionidae; genus Megalonaias; species Megalonaias nervosa. Next base: position 18,774 of record JAECUM010001953.1, read on the forward strand.
TGGTTTTCACTCCTTTCTGTTACTTTGTTTAAGATATAGGATCATAACAGTAATGTTTTTCGCGTGCGTTCAATCCACATTCTTTACCAACTCTTTTCTAAAATCTCATTCCACCTTTATGTAAAATGTAATTAAGAAACTGCTCGATATAGTCTTGGTTGTTGGGATTAACTTCTATATACAAACAAATGGCATTACTTTATACTGGTAGAGTCCCTCTGGAGTCAAAAATGCCGAAATTTCTTTTGCTCTTTCCGTTAATGGAATTTGCCAAAAACCCTTCAGAAGGTCGAATTTAGTGACGTATTTGGCATTTCCAATTTTGTCGATACAATCGTCGATTCTTGGCAATGAAAATGAGTCTGCTTTTGTCACACTGTTCACCTTCCTATAATCCGTACACATTCGGAAAGTTTTATCCGGTTTCGGAACAAGAATGCACGGTGAACTCCAATCACTCTTACTGGGCTCTATAAAATCATTTGCCAGTAAATACTGAATCTCTTTTTTCATGTATTCCTGTTTAAAAGGATTCATCCTGTATGGGTGTTGTTTCATGGGTTTTAAATCAACTATTTCAACGTCCTGAAAAATGTTGTTTGTCTTTGTAGGTATGTCTGGAAACAAGTGTTCATATTCAGACAATAATTGTTTAAGTTCACTTTTTTCTTGATTTTGTAAATGAGAAAGTTTCTGGTCTAGATTTTCCATAACTTCCGAATTCCGAAGATTGCTTGTTCCAAGATCAGTAGAATCCAACTGAATTCCTTCCTTCAAATCCTCAGTTTGTGGGACAGGTACAACTAAATTAATTGCATAATTTACTTGGCTATTTCTTTCAATAAAGTAGTACCCCATAAATTTACTTCGACTTGAGTACTAATATTATAATTTAACTCATTCATTTTCTTCTTACTTTATAAGGGCCATAAAATCTAACTTGAAGAAAATTCTGTAGAATGAGCAAGAGGGAATGGACATTATTACGGGACTCAAAAATTCTCTCTAGTAAACTTCGGTGAAACCATAGTTTCACTTTTTGACTTGAACTGCTGAATGCCAAATTCAAGTATAACAGGCTGGAACATACCAGACTTGAAATTTGACCTTTGACCAGACTGAACAAATTTGAGAAGACCAAATGGAGTAAAATTCCTCAAAGGAATTGCCTCTGGGAAACATGTTGACGCACACTTGATGGTCAACACAATTTGGTTACCTGACTTGGTCTTTGGTAAGGGACCAACACAATCTACCATAATTTTACTGAATGGTTCATCAAATGCAGGAATCGGTTGCGGATGAGCTTTAGGTATCTTTTGATTTGGTTTTCCTCCAATTTGACAAGTATGACAAGATCTACAAAACTTGCACACATCACTTTTGATTTTTGGCCAATAGAAGTGAATTAAGATCTTGTAATACGTTTTATTTATCCCTAAATGACCAGCCATAAGAGTTTCAGGGGCCAAACTAAGTATTTCCTGTCTGTAAGGTTTCAGAACCACAATCTGATATTTTACTGACCATTCGTCACTAGCAGGTACCTCAAGAGGTCTCCATTTTCTCATAAGGACCCCATTTTTAAGGAAGTAACAGACAGGTACTTCACTTGCTTCAGTTTCACTAACGGCCCGCTGAAACAAACAGGAGATCTCAGGATCCTTCTCCTGTTCGACGACAAGTGATTGTCGTTTATCACCCTGATCAGATAAAAGAGAATGAGTATTCAAGAGAGGATCACTATGATCAATACCTTTTGACTGATCCAAATTAGAAGTGAAAGTGACCTCATCAAAAGCCTGACCAATACATGTGTCAGCTAAAGGAATACATTCCTTATCAACATCATTCTCAAGAGCTTTCTTTGCCAAAGCTCTGGTAACTGCACAAGCTGGGAATAAATCAGGGATTTCTTTTTCAACAGGATCAAGTTTCTGATCCAAAGAAAGCTTGTCAGTTAAAGTGGATTAACCACAACCTTGTCTGCAGCTAAGTCATTACCTAGCAACAAATGAATGCCCTCAACGGGTAAAGTAGGCATTATGCCGACTGTCACAGGTCCTGAAACTAAGTCTGATGACAAATTTACAGAATGGAGGGGAACATTAACAAAGCCGCACTCCACTCCCTGAATGAGAAGACTCTCATTAGAACAGAACTTCTCAGAAGAAGGCAAAATACCTGAAACTAAAAGACTCTGAGAACCTCCTGTATCCCTCAAACTTTTAATAGGGATAGGATTGGCCAAATCACCCAAGAGTGATATAGAACCCTTCGACGTGAATGGTTCACAATTCTCCATAACACAATCAGACTGAGGTTTTTCAAACCCAACAAATGTATTGTTTTCAATACATGACCGTGACCTTGACCTCTTAGCAATAAGAGCATTTGGGATAGGTCTATCTTGATTCTGATGCCTATATTTCAATTTGAAGCAATCAGAAATAACGTGTCCTTTTTACTTACAATATTTACACGTAGGAATAGACAAGGAATTTGAATCAAGTCTCTCAGAGACTTGATTTTTAGAATTTGTGCCAGATTGCGTTTTACTGAGAGTCGTATTTGATTGAAACACCTTTCTATCAGTAGACTGCTGAGTGAAAGATTTGCTTATAGCAGGAACATTATGAGTTAAGGAATATCCATCAGCAGCAATAGCAGCTTTTTCCAAGGTTTCAAACTTATGCTCTTCGAGATGATTCTTAATGTCACTATGGACACAGTTCTTGAACTCTTCAAGTAATACTAATTGTTCAAGACTTTCAAAATCATGTTCGATTTTCTTGGCTAAGCACCATCTCTTGAATAACTGTTCTTTTTCTCTAGCAAATTCGACATAAGTTTGTCTAGCATCTTTCCTATAGTTTCTGAACTTTTGCCGATAAACCTAAAGAACTAATGCATAACCCTTCAAAATGTATTCCTTAACCAAATCGGAATCAGAACTTTGTTGTACTGACATAGATATATAGATATCTCTGGCCTTGCCATAAAGTACACTCTGCAATAATTGAGTCCAATACTCTCTTGGCCATTTCGAATTCTCAGCAACTTTTTCAAAATGAATAAAATATTTGTCTACTTCCTTTTCACTAAAAGGGGGAACTAACTTGATATGTCTTAAAATGTTAAAACTTGAACTTGTATGAGAAATGGAATTGTGCTTGCTACTTGCCATCTCAAATTCTTTCCTTCTAATTTGAAATTCTTTCTCATCTTTCTCTTTTTGCATTTGTACGTGTAATTGTTCTTTTTTGTAGTTGTATTTGTTCTTTCTGTAATTCTATATCTTTTTCAACCTTCTATTTTTGCATATGTCTCTCTCTCTCTCTCCCTTTATTCAAATTGCATTTGTTCTTTTTGTAATTCTATTTGCCTTTCTTTTTCCCTTTCTTCTATTTGTCTTTCTTTCTCCTCCTTTTCAGATTGTAATCTCATTTGTTCTTTTTGCAATTCTATTTGTCTTTCTTTTTCCTTTTCCTGTCTTTCTTTTTCCTTTTCCTATCTTTCTTTTTCCTTTTCTTCAAACTGTAATTTCATTTGTTCTTTTTGATTCTGAAGCTCGAGCTTCCTTAACTCTGTTTCCATCTTGTATTTCATTTTTAGTTCTATTTTGTTAATGTCAGAGTCTGTCATAGACTTACTGACAGATGCTAAAACACTTTTGTCAAAAATAGTCTTTCTTACCAAATGTTAAATTAAAATATTTTTGATTTCTTGTTTTGTCAAGGAAGCTTTTGCTTCAGAAAGATCGTACTTTCTGGCAAGTTCAAGCAAATCATCCTTTTTGAAACTATCCAACTGTTCTTGAGTTGGACTAGAAAGAAAACTCTCCAATTTTGACATTGTGAAAGAAAGCCGGTTGTTTTCACTAAAATTGCAAGCAAAATGAGAATTGAACTAGGGGAATTTAAATTTCAATTTTTAGCCGATTCCATATATCCCGACGGACGAGCAACCCAATTTTCTTTATGTTACGTATCGGCTCGTTTAAAGTAACATAAAAAAAAGAGTGAGTACAACAAGCTTTGTAAATTTTAACAAAAATAATTTATTTCCCTAGAAACCACGGTGAAAAGGTAAAAATATGAAACAAGACTTACGATTTACAACGAAGATCCAAACCTTTGTCCTAAACTTGTGAAAAACACATAAGTCCTGTGAATAGACAGTTCTAAATGAAGTAGTCTGAGTCTCAACTCCGTTCCAAGATGGCGGATGATGACGTCAGACGAAGGTTAGCACAAAATGTCCAGAATTTTCACTGTGAATCACAATTTGTATTGTTCTGCTCCAATTTAGAAATAATTTCAGCAAATGTCTTTCCCCAAAGCCAGTAGTGTTGTTCTCCAGGGAAACTAATTATTATTTAGAAAGTAGATGAAGTACAGCTACCACCACTAACAATGCACATGTTGTTCCACATACGTACGAACGAACAACTCTTTCCAGCACAGGAATACCTTTTCCTTAAGGTGTTAGAAACTCTACAAAATGTTATGATGTGACTCTCAACTATGACTGACTACGACTATGACTGAATATTTCTTACAGGTAACTGAGCATTTAAAAGAAGCGAATGCGTCGTTTCATGTACACATGCACGAAGCACACGTGTGATTTCCAAATCACACCTGGGCATTACAAAAGCGCAAACAAGAATAATTAGTAATGACGTAGTCACAGCCAATCAGTTACACAGCTTTTCCCGACTGTTTACTTGCAACGACAAACTATCATACAAAACTCGTGCTTACACGAGTCACATTTACGTTTGAAATAAATACGATGTTTCTAACAAACTATTAGACCCATGCAAACATAATCATCATCATAATAATAATTACATTTAATGATGTAAACATAAAAATACAAATGAAACAAAGAATTAGAAGAATTTAAATTTTAACACACATGTAATTTAACTACAGGGTCGTAACACTTTCCCCCATAAAGAAAAAAAAAGAAAGATTTATGTAATACAGATTTCTTTTTTACCAGATGTAAATTATACAGGAGGTAAAAACATTTACAGAAGAAGAATTCTTATGAATTTACACAAAGGTGTATATGACACTGTCATTTCTATACACGGGAAAGTGCATCTGCAATTAAATTATAGTTTCCTTTAATGTGCCTGATGTCAAGATTGTACTCTTGCAAAAATAAACTCCATCTCAATAGTCTTTGATTTTTATGTTCCTTTCTGCTGATGAAAGTAAGGGGGTTGTGATCACTAAACACAGCAACCGGAGAAGGAGCTGAACTGATATAAACTTCAAAATGCTGTAATGCTAGCATTAAAGCCAAGCATTCCTTCTCGATTGTTGAGTAGTTTCTTTGGTGTTTATTTAATTTCTTAGAGAAATAACACACTGGGTGTTCTACACCATTTTTGTCATCTTGAAGCAAAACTGCTCCAACCCCAACATCACTTGCATCCACAGACAGTTTGAATGGTTGACTGAAATCTGGAACTGTTAAAACTGATGCATTTTTAAGTATGGCTTTTAATCTATCGAAAGCCTCTTGACATTGTTCAGTCCAAAGAAACTTGTTTTTCTTTCTCAACAAGTTTGTCAGAGGTTCAACAATATCAGAAAAAATAGAACACAATTTGCGATCGTACCCAGGAATACCCAAAAATCGCATCAGCTGTTTTTTACTGACAGGCACAGGAAATTCAGAAATAGCCTTGACCTTTGCATCTATAGGTTTAATTTGACCATGTCCCACAATATGTCCTAGAAAAGTAACACAAGCACGGCAGAACTCACTTTTAGATAAATTAATAATCAAATTTGCATCCGTCAGTCTGTCGAAGAACTTTCTAATCGTGGCTAGATGTTCTTTCCAGGTGTTGTTGTAGATGATGACATCATCAATATAGGCATCACAATTGTCTAGACCAGAAGTAATCATATTCATAAGGCGTTGAAAAGTACTTGGAGAACCCTTCATCCCAAATAGCATTACTTTATACTGGTAGAGTCCATCTGAAGTCACAAATGCCGAAATTACTTTTGCTCTTTCCGTTAATAGAATTTGCCCAAAACCCTTCAGAAGGTCGAATTTAGTGACGTATTTGGCATTTCCAATTTTGTCGATACAATCGTCGATTCTAGGCAATGGAAATGAGTCTGTTTTTGTTACACTGTTCACCTTCCTATAATCCGTACACATTCGGAAAGTTTTATCCGGTTTCGGAACAAGAATGCACGGTGAACTCCGATCACTCTTAATGGGCTCTATAAAATCATTTTCCAGTAAATACTGAATCTCTTTTTTCATGTATTCCTGTTTAAAAGGATTCATCCTGTATGGGTGTTGTTTCATGGGTTTTGAATCAACTATTTCAACGTCGTGAAAAATGTTGTTTGTCTTTGTAGGTATGTCTGGAACCAAGTGTTCATATTCAGACAATAATTGTTTAAGTTCACTTTTTTCTTGATTTTGTAAATGAGAAAGTTTCTGGTCTAGATTTTCCATAACTTCCGAATTCCGAAGATTGCTTGTTCCAAGATCAATAGAATCCAACTGAATTCCTTCCTTCAAATCCTCAGTTTGTGGGACAGGTACATCTAAATTAATTGCATAATTTACTTGGCTATTTCTTTCAATAAAGTAGTACTCCATAAATTTACTTAGACTTGAGTACTAATATTATAATTTAACTCATTCATTTTCTTCTTACTTTATAAGGGCCATAAAATCTAACTTGAAGAAAATTCTGTAGAATGAGCAAGAGGGAATGGACATTATTACGGGACTCAAAAATTCTCTCTAGTAAACTTCGGTGAAACCATAGTTTCACTTTTGACTTGAACTGCTGAATGCCAAATTCAAGTATAACAGACTGGAACATACCAGACTTGAAATTTGAGCTTTGACCAGACTGAACAAATTTGAGAAGACCAAATGGAGTAAAATTCCTCAAAGGAATTGCCTCTGGGAAACATGTTGACGCACACTTGATGGTCAACACAATTTGGTTACCTGACTTGGTCTTTGGTAAGGGACCAACACAATCTACCATAATTTTACTGAATGGTTCATCAAATGCAGGAATCGGTTGCGGATGAGCTTTAGGTATCTTTTGATTTGGTTTTCCTCCAATTTGACAAGTATGACAAGATCTACAAAACTTGCACACATCACTTTTGATTTTTGGCCAATAGAAGTGAATTAAGATCTTGTAATACGTTTTATTTATCCCTAAATGACCAGCCATAAGAGTTTCAGGGGCCAAACTAAGTATTTCCTGTCTGTAAGGTTTCAGAACCACAATCTGATATTTTACTGACCATTCGTCACTAGCAGGTACCTCAAGAGGTCTCCATTTTCTCATAAGGACCCCATTTTTAAGGAAGTAACAGACAGGTACTTCACTTGCTTCAGTTTCACTAACGGCCCGCTGAAACAAACAGGAGATCTCAGGATCCTTCTCCTGTTCGACGACAAGTGATTGTCGTTTATCACCCTGATCAGATAAAAGAGAATGAGTATTCAAGAGAGGATCACTATGATCAATACCTTTTGACTGATCCAAATTAGAAGTGAAAGTGACCTCATCAAAAGCCTGACCAATACATGTGTCAGCTAAAGGAATACATTCCTTATCAAAATCATTCTCAAGAGCTTTCTTTGCCAAAGCTCTGGTAACTGCACAAGCTGGGAATAAATCAGGGATTTCTTTTTCAACAGGATCAAGTTTCTGATCCAAAGAAAGCTTGTCAGTTAAAGTGGATTAACCACAACCTTGTCTGCAGCTAAGTCATTACCTAGCAACAAATGAATGCCCTCAACGGGTAAAGTAGGCATTATGCCGACTGTCACAGGTCCTGAAACTAAGTCTGATGACAAATTTACAGAATGGAGGGGAACATTAACAAAGCCGCACTCCACTCCCTGAATGAGAAGACTCTCATTAGAACAGAACTTCTCAGAAGAAGGCAAAATACCTGAAACTAAAAGACTCTGAGAACCTCCTGTATCCCTCAAACTTTTAATAGGGATAGGATTGGCCAAATCACCCAAGAGTGATATAGAACCCTTCGACGTGAATGGTTCACAATTCTCCATAACACAATCAGACTGAGGTTTTTCAAACCCAACAAATGTATTGTTTTCAATACATGACCGTGACCTTGACCTCTTAGCAATAAGAGCATTTGGGATAGGTCTATCTTGATTCTGATGCCTATATTTCAATTTGAAGCAATCAGAAATAACGTGTCCTTTTTACTTACAATATTTACACGTAGGAATAGACAAGGATTTTGAATCAAGTCTCTCAGAGACTTGATTTTTAGAATTTGTGCCAGATTGCGTTTTACTGAGAGTCGTATGTGATTGAAACACCTTTCTATCAGTAGACTGCTGAGTGAAAGATTTGCTTACAGCAGGAACTTTATGAGTGAAGGAATACCCATCAGCAGCAATAGCAGCTTTTTCCAAGGTTTCAAACTTATGCTCTTCGAGATGATTCTTAATGTCACTATGGACACAGTTCTTGAACTCTTCAAGTAATACTAATTGTTCAAGACTTTCAAAATCATGTTCGATTTTCTTGGCTAAGCACCATCTCTTGAATAACTGTTCTTTTTCTCTAGCAAATTCGACATAAGTTTGTCTAGCATCTTTCCTATAGTTTCTGAACTTTTGCCGATAAACCTAAAGAACTAATGCATAACCCTTCAAAATGCATTCCTTAACCAAATCGGAATCAGAACTTTGTTGTACTGACATAGATATATAGATATCTCTGGCCTTGCCATAAAGTACACTCTGCAATAATTGAGTCCAATACTCTCTTGGCCATTTCGAATTCTCAGCAACTTTTTCAAAATGAATAAAATATTTGCCTACTTCCTTTTCACTAAAAGGGGGAACTAACTTGATATGTCTTAAAATGTTAAAACTTGAACTTGTATGAGAAGTGGAATTGTGCTTGCTACTTGCCATCTCAAATTCTTTCCTTCTAATTTGAAATTCTTTCTCATCCTTCTCTTTTTGCATTTGTACGTGTAATTGTTCTTTTTGTAATTGTATTTGTTCTTTCTGTAATTCTATATCTTTTTCAACCTTCTATTTTTGCATCTGTCTCTCTCTCTCTCCCTTTCTTCAAATTGCATTTGTTCCTTTTGTAATTCTATTTGCCTTTCTTTTTCCCTTTCTTCTATTTGTCTTTCTTTCTCCTCCTTTTCAGATTGTAATCTCATTTGTTCTTTTCGCAATTCTATTTGTCTTTCTTTTTCCTTTTCCTGTCTTTCTTTTTCCTTTTCCTGTCTTTCTTTCTCCTTTTCCTATCTTTCTTTTTCCCTTTCTTCAAACTGTAATTTCATTTGTTCTTTTTGATTCTGAAGCTCGAGCTTCCTTAACTCTGTTTCCATCTTGTATTTCATTTTTAGTTCTATTTTCTTAATGTCAGAGTCTGTCATAGACTTACTGACAGATGCTAAAACACTTTTGTCAAAAATAGTCTTTCCTACCAAATGTTGAATTAAAATATTTTTGATTTCTTGTTTTGTCAAGGAAGCTTTTGCTTCAGAAAGATCGTACTTTCTGGCAAGTTCAAGCAAATCATCCTTTTTGAAACTATCCAACTGTTCTTGAGTTGGACTAGAAAGAAAACTCTCCAATTTTGACATTGTGAAAGAAAGCCGGTTGTTTTCACTAAAATTGCAAGCAAAATGAGAATTGAACTAGGGGAATTTAAATTTCAATTTTTAGCCGATTTCATATATCCCGACGGACGAGCAACCCAATTTTCTTTATGTTACGTATCGGCTCGTTTAAAGTAACATAAAGAAAAGAGTGAGTACAACAAGCTTTGAAAATTTTAACAAAAAAAATTTATTTCCCTAGAAAACACGGTGAAAAGGTAAAAATATGAAACAAGACTTACGATTTACAACGAAGATCCAAAACTTTGTCCTAAACTTGTGTGATGACGTCAGACGAAGGTTAATACAAAATGTCCAGAATTTTCACCGTGAATCACAATTTGTATTGTTCTGCTCCAATTTAGAAATAATTTCAGCAAATGTCTTTCTCCAAAGCCAGTAGTGTTGTTCTCCAGGGAAACTAATTATTATTTAGAAAGTAGATGAAGTACAGCTACCACCACTAACAATACACATGTTGTTCCACATACGTACGAACGAACAACTCTTTCCAGCACAGGAATACCTTTTCCTTAAGGTATTTGAAACTCTACAAGATGTTATGATGTGACTCTCAACTATGACTGACTACGACTATGACTGAATATTTCTTACAGGTAACTGAGCATTTAAAAGAAGCGAATGCGTCGTTTCATGTACACATGCACGAAGCACACGTGTGATTTCCAAATCACACCTGGGCATTACAAAAGCGCAAACAAGAATAATTAGTAATGACGTAGTCACAGCCAATCAGTTACACAGCTTTTCCCGACTGTTTACTTGCAACGACAAACTATCATACAAAACTCGTGCTTACACGAGTCACATTTACGTTTGAAATAAATACGATGTTTCTAACAAACTATTAGACCCATGCAAACATAATCATCATCATAATAATAATTACATTTAATGATGTAAAAATAAAAATACAAATGAAACAAAGAATTAGAAGAATTTAAATTTTAACACACATGGAATTTAAATGCAGGGTCGTAACACTTTCCCCCAAAAAAAAAAAAAAAAAAAGATTTATGTAATACAGATTTCTTTTTTACCAGATGTAAATTATACAGTTGGTAAAAACATTTACAGAAGAAGAACTCTTATGAATTTACACAAAGGTGTATATGACACTGTCATTTCTATACACGGGACAGTGCATCTGCAATTAAATTATATTTTCCTTTAATGTGCCTGATGTCAAGATTGTACTCTTTCAAAAATAAACTCCATCTCAATAGTCTTTGATTTTTATGTTCCTTTCTGCTGATGAAAGTAAGGGGGTTGTGATCACTAAACACAACAACCGGAGAAGGAGCTGAACTGATATAAACTTCAAAATGCTGTAATGCTAGCATTAAAGCCAAGCATTCCTTCTCGATTGTTGAGTAGTTTCTTTGGTGTTTATTTAATTTCTTAGAGAAATAACACACTGGGTGTTCTACACCATTTTTGTCATCTTGAAGCAAAACTGCTCCAACCCCAACATCACTTGCATCCACAGATAGTTTGAATGGTTGACTGAAATCTGGAACTGTTAAAACTGATGCATTTTTAAGTATTGCTTTTAATCTATCGAAAGCCTCTTGACATTGTTCAGTCCAAAGAAACTTGTTTTTCTTTCTCAACAAGTTTGTCAGAGGTTCAACAATATCAGAAAAAATAGAACACAATTTGCGATCGTACCCAGGAATACCCAAAAATCGCATCAGCTGTTTTTTACTGACAGGCACAGGAAATTCAGAAATAGCCTTGACCTTTGCATCTATAGGTTTAATTTGACCATGTCCCACAATATGTCCTAGAAAAGTAACACAAGCACGGTAGAACTCACTTTTAGATAAATTAATAATCAAATTTGCATCCGTCAGTCTGTCGAAGAACTTTCTAATCGTGGCTAGATGTTCTTTCCAGGTGTTGTTGTAGATGATGTCATCATCAATATAGGAATCACAATTGTCTAGACCAGAAGTAATCATATTCATAAGGCGTTGAAAAGTACTTGGAGAACCCTTCATCCCAAATGGCATTACTTTATACTGGTAGAGTCCATCTGAAGTCACAAATGCCGAAATTTCTTTTGCTCTTTCCGTTAATGGAATTTGCAAAAAACCCTTCAGAAGGTTAAATTTAGTGACGTATTTGGCATTTCCAATTTTGTCGATACAATCGTCGATTCTTGGCAATGGAAATGAGTCTGCTTTTGTCACACTGTTCACCTTCCTATAATCCGTACACATTCGGAAAGTTTTATCCGGTTTCGGAACAAGAATGCACGGTGAACCCCAATCACTCTTAATGGGCTCTATAAAGTCATTTTCCAGTAAATACTGAATCTCTTTATTCATGTATTCCTGTTTAAAAGGATTCATCCTGTATGGGTGTTGTTTCATGGGTTTTGAATCAACTATTTCAACGTCGTGAAAAATGTTGTTTGTCCTTGTAAGTATGTCTGGAAACAAGTGTTCATATTCAGACAATAATTGTTTAAGTTCACTTTTTTCTTGATTTTGTAAATGAGAAAGTTTCTGGTCTAGATTTTCCATAACTTCCGAATTCCGAAGATTGGTTGTTCCAAGATCAGTAGAATCCAACTGAATTCCTTCCTTCAAATCCTCAGTTTGTGGGACAGGTACAACTAAATTAATTGCATAATTTACTTGGCTATTTCTTTCAATAAAGTAGTACTCCATTAATTTACTTAGACTTGAGTACTAATATTATAATTTAACTCATTCATTTTCTTCTTACTTTATAAGGGCCATAAAATCTAACTTGAAGAAAATTCTGTAGAATGAGCAAGAGAGAATGAACTTTATTACAGGACTCAAAAATTCTCTCTAGTAAACTTCGGTGAAACCATAGTTTCATTTTTGACTTGAACTGCTGAATGCCAAATTCAAGTATAACAGGCTGGAACATACCAGACTTGAAATTTGAGCTTTGACCAGACTTAACAAATTTGAGAAGGCCAAATTGAGTAAAATTCCTCAAAGGAATTGCCTCTGGGAAACATGTTGACGCACACTTGATGGTCAACACCATTTGGTTACCTGACTTGGTCTTTGGTAAGGGACCAACAAAATCTACCATAATTTTACTGAATGGTTCATCCAATGCAGGAATCGGTTGCGGATGAGCTTTAGGTATCTTTTGATTTGGTTTTCCTCCAATTTGACAAGTATGACAAGATCTACAAAACTTGCACACATCACTTTTGATTTTTGGCCAATAGAAGTGAATTAAGATCTTGTAATACGTTTTATTTATCCCTAAATGACCAGCCATAAGAGTTTCAGGGGCCAAACTAAGTATTTCCTGTCTGTAAGGTTTCAGAACCACAATCTGATATTTTACTGACCATTCGTCACTAGCAGGTACCTCAAGAGGTCTCCATTTTCTCATAAGGACCCCATTTTTAAGGAAGTAACAGACAGGTACTTCACTTGCTTCAGTTTCACTAACGGCCCGCTGAAACAAACAGGAGATCTCAGGATCCTTCTCCTGTTCGACGACAAGTGATTGTCGTTTATCACCCTGATCAGATAAAAGAGAATGAGTATTCAAGAGAGGATCACTATGATCAATACCTTTTGACTGATCCAAATTAGAAGTGAAAGTGACCTCATCAAAAGCCTGACCAATACATGTGTCAGCTAAAGGAATACATTCCTTATCAAAATCATTCTCAAGAGCTTTCTTTGCCAAAGCTCTGGTAACTGCACAAGCTGGGAATAAATCAGGGATTTCTTTTTCAACAGGATCAAGTTTCTGATCCAAAGAAAGCTTGTCAGTTAAAGTGGATTAACCACAACCTTGTCTGCAGCTAAGTCATTACCTAGCAACAAATGAATGCCCTCAACGGGTAAAGTAGGCATTATGCCGACTGTCACAGGTCCTGAAACTAAGTCTGATGACAAATTTACAGAATGGAGGGGAACATTAACAAAGCCGCACTCCACTCCCTGAATGAGAAGACTCTCATTAGAACAGAACTTCTCAGAAGAAGGCAAAATACCTGAAACTAAAAGACTCTGAGAACCTCCTGTATCCCTCAAACTTTTAATAGGGATAGGATTGGCCAAATCACCCAAGAGTGATATAGAACCCTTCGACGTGAATGGTTCACAATTCTCCATAACACAATCAGACTGAGGTTTTTCAAACCCAACAAATGTATTGTTTTCAATACATGACCGTGACCTTGACCTCTTAGCAATAAGAGCATTTGGGATAGGTCTATCTTGATTCTGATGCCTATATTTCAATTTGAAGCAATCAGAAATAACGTGTCCTTTTTACTTACAATATTTACACGTAGGAATAGACAAGGATTTTGAATCAAGTCTCTCAGAGACTTGATTTTTAGAATTTGTGCCAGATTGCGTTTTACTGAGAGTCGTATGTGATTGAAACACCTTTCTATCAGTAGACTGCTGAGTGAAAGATTTGCTTACAGCAGGAACTTTATGAGTGAAGGAATACCCATCAGCAGCAATAGCAGCTTTTTCCAAGGTTTCAAACTTATGCTCTTCGAGATGATTCTTAATGTCACTATGGACACAGTTCTTGAACTCTTCAAGTAATACTAATTGTTCAAGACTTTCAAAATCATGTTCGATTTTCTTGGCTAAGCACCATCTCTTGAATAACTGTTCTTTTTCTCTAGCAAATTCGACATAAGTTTGTCTAGCATCTTTCCTATAGTTTCTGAACTTTTGCCGATAAACCTAAAGAACTAATGCATAACCCTTCAAAATGCATTCCTTAACCAAATCGGAATCAGAACTTTGTTGTACTGACATAGATATATAGATATCTCTGGCCTTGCCATAAAGTACACTCTGCAATAATTGAGTCCAATACTCTCTTGGCCATTTCGAATTCTCAGCAACTTTTTCAAAATGAATAAAATATTTGTCTACTTCCTTTTCACTAAAAGGGGGAACTAACTTGATATGTCTTAAAATGTTAAAACTTGAACTTGTATGAGAAGTGGAATTGTGCTTGCTACTTGCCATCTCAAATTCTTTCCTTCTAATTTGAAATTCTTTCTCATCCTTCTCTTTTTGCATTTGTACGTGTAATTGTTCTTTTTGTAATTGTATTTGTTCTTTCTGTAATTCTATATCTTTTTCAACCTTCTATTTTTGCATCTGTCTCTCTCTCTCTCCCTTTCTTCAAATTGCATTTGTTCCTTTTGTAATTCTATTTGCCTTTCTTTTTCCCTTTCTTCTATTTGTCTTTCTTTCTCCTCCTTTTCAGATTGTAATCTCATTTGTTCTTTTTGCAATTCTATTTGTCTTTCTTTTTCCTTTTCCTGTCTTTCTTTTTCCTTTTCCTATCTTTCTTTTTCCCTTTCTTCAAACTGTAATTTCATTTGTTCTTTTTGATTCTGAAGCTCCAGCTTCCTTAACTCTGTTTCCATCTTGTATTTCATTTTTAGTTCTATTTTCTTAATGTCAGAGTCTGTCATAGACTTACTGACAGATGCTAAAACACTTTTGTCAAAAATAGTCTTTCCTACCAAATGTTGAATTAAAATATTTTTGATTTCTTGTTTTGTCAAGGAAGCTTTTGCTTCAGAAAGATCGTACTTTCTGGCAAGTTCAAGCAAATCATCCTTTTTGAAACTATCCAACTGTTCTTGAGTTGGACTAGAAAGAAAACTCTCCAATTTTGACATTGTGAAAGAAAGCCGGTTGTTTTCACTAAAATTGCAAGCAAAATGAGAATTGAACTAGGGGAATTTAAATTTCAATTTTTAGCCGATTTCATATATCCCGACGGACGAGCAACCCAATTTTCTTTATGTTACGTATCGGCTCGTTTAAAGTAACATAAAGAAAAGAGTGAGTACAACAAGCTTTGAAAATTTTAACAAAAAAAATTTATTTCCCTAGAAAACACGGTGAAAAGGTAAAAATATGAAACAAGACTTACGATTTACAACGAAGATCCAAAACTTTGTCCTAAACTTGTGTGATGACGTCAGACGAAGGTTAATACAAAATGTCCAGAATTTTCACCGTGAATCACAATTTGTATTGTTCTGCTCCAATTTAGAAATAATTTCAGCAAATGTCTTTCTCCAAAGCCAGTAGTGTTGTTCTCCAGGGAAACTAATTATTATTTAGAAAGTAGATGAAGTACAGCTACCACCACTAACAATACACATGTTGTTCCACATACGTACGAACGAACAACTCTTTCCAGCACAGGAATACCTTTTCCTTAAGGTATTTGAAACTCTACAAGATGTTATGATGTGACTCTCAACTATGACTGACTACGACTATGACTGAATATTTCTTACAGGTAACTGAGCATTTAAAAGAAGCGAATGCGTCGTTTCATGTACACATGCACGAAGCACACGTGTGATTTCCAAATCACACCTGGGCATTACAAAAGCGCAAACAAGAATAATTAGTAATGACGTAGTCACAGCCAATCAGTTACACAGCTTTTCCCGACTGTTTACTTGCAACGACAAACTATCATACAAAACTCGTGCTTACACGAGTCACATTTACGTTTGAAATAAATACGATGTTTCTAACAAACTATTAGACCCATGCAAACATAATCATCATCATAATAATAATTACATTTAATGATGTAAAAATAAAAATACAAATGAAACAAAGAATTAGAAGAATTTAAATTTTAACACACATGGAATTTAAATGCAGGGTCGTAACACTTTCCCCCATAGAGAAAAAAAAAAAAAGATTTATGTAATACAGATTTCTTTTTTACCAGATGTAAATTATACAGTTGGTAAAAACATTTACAGAAGAAGAACTCTTATGAATTTACACAAAGGTGTATATGACACTGTCATTTCTATACACGGGACAGTGCATCTGCAATTAAATTATATTTTCCTTTAATGTGCCTGATGTCAAGATTGTACTCTTTCAAAAATAAACTCCATCTCAATAGTCTTTGATTTTTATGTTCCTTTCTGCTGATGAAAGTAAGGGGGTTGTGATCACTAAACACAACAACCGGAGAAGGAGCTGAACTGATATAAACTTCAAAATGCTGTAATGCTAGCATTAAAGCCAAGCATTCCTTCTCGATTGTTGAGTAGTTTCTTTGGTGTTTATTTAATTTCTTAGAGAAATAACACACTGGGTGTTCTACACCATTTTTGTCATCTTGAAGCAAAACTGCTCCAACCCCAACATCACTTGCATCCACAGATAGTTTGAATGGTTGACTGAAATCTGGAACTGTTAAAACTGATGCATTTTTAAGTATTGCTTTTAATCTATCGAAAGCCTCTTGACATTGTTCAGTCCAAAGAAACTTGTTTTTCTTTCTCAACAAGTTTGTCAGAGGTTCAACAATATCAGAAAAAATAGAACACAATTTGCGATCGTACCCAGGAATACCCAAAAATCGCATCAGCTGTTTTTTACTGACAGGCACAGGAAATTCAGAAATAGCCTTGACCTTAGCATCTATAGGCTTAATTTGACCATGTCCCACAATATGTCGAAGAACTTCCGAATCGTGGCTAGATGTTCTTTCCAGGTGTTGTTGTAGATGATGACATCATCAATATAGGCATCACAATTGTCTAGACCAGAAGTAATCATATTCATAAGGCGTTGAAAAGTACTTGGAGAACCCTTCATCCCAAATGGCATTACATTATACTGGTAGAGTCCATCTGGAGTCACAAATGCCAAAATTTCTTTTGCTCTCTCCGTTAGTGGAATTTGCCAAAATCCTTTCAGAAGGTCGAACTTAGTGACGTACTTGGCATTTCCAATTTTGTCGATACAATCATCGATTCTTGGAAATGGAAATGAGTCTGTTTTTGTCACACTGTTCACCTTCCTATAATCCGTACACATTCGGAAAGTTTTATCCGGTTTCGGAACAAGAATGCACGGTGAACCCCAATCACTCTTAATGGGCTCTATAAAGTCATTTTCCAGTAAATACTGAATCTCTTTATTCATGTATTCCTGTTTAAAAGGATTCATCCTGTATGGGTGTTGTTTCATGGGTTTTGAATCGACTGTTTCAACGGCGTGAAAAATGTTGTTTGTCCTTGTAAGTATGTCTGGAAACAAGTGTTCATATTCAGACAATAATTGTTTAAGTTCACTTTTTTCTTGATTTTGTAAATGAGAAAGTTTCTGGTCTAGATTTTCCATAACTTCCGAATTCCGAAGATTGGTTGTTCCAAGATCAGTAGAATCCAACAGAATTCCTTCATTCAAATCCTCAGTTGGTGGGACAGGTACAACTAAATTAATTGCATGACTTACCTGGCTATTTCTTTCAACATAATAGTACTCCATTAATTTACTAAGACTTGAGTACTAATATTATAATTTAACTCATTCATTTTCTTCTTTACTTTGTAAGGGCCATAAAATCTAACTTGAAGAAAATTCTGCAGAATGAGCAAGAGAGAATGGACTTTATTACAGGACTCAAAAATTCTCTCTAGTAAAGTTTGGTGAAACCATAGTTTCACTTTTGACTTGAACTGCAGAATACCAAATTCAAGTGTAACAAGCTGGAACATACCAGACTTGAAATTTGACCTTTGACCAGACTGAACAAATTTGAGAAGGCCAAATTGAGTAAAGAACTTTATCAAAGCCTTTACTATATTTTTGGTTTTAATATTCCTCAAAGGAATTGCCTCTGGGAATCTTGTTGACGCACACATTATGGTCAACAAATATTGGTTGCCTGACTTGGTCTTTGGTAAGGGACCAACACAATCTACCATGATTCTACTGAATGGTTCGTCAAATGCAGGAATTGGTTGCAGATGAGCTTTAGGTATCTTTTGATTTGGTTTTCCTCCAATTTGACAAGTATGACAAGATCTACAAAACTTGCACACATCACTTTTGATTTTTGGCCAATAGAAGTGAATTAAGATCTTGTAATACGTTTTATTTATCCCTAAATGACCAGCCATAAGAGTTTCAGGGGCCAAACTAAGTATTTCCTGTCTGTAAGGTTTCAGAACCACAATCTGATATTTTACTGACCATTCGTCACTAGCAGGTACCTCAAGAGGTCTCCTTTTTCTCATAAGGACCCCATTTTTAAGGAAGTAACAGACAGGTACTTCACTTGCTTCAGTTTCACTAACGGCCCGCTGAAACAAACAGGAGATCTCAGGATCCTTCTCCTGTTCGACGACAAGTGATTGTCGTTTATCACCCTGATCAGATAAAAGAGAATGAGTATTCAAGAGAGGATCACTATGATCAATACCTTTTGACTGATCCAAATTAGAAGTGAAAGTGACCTCATCAAAAGCCTGACCAATACATGTGTCAGCTAAAGGAATACATTCCTTATCAACATCATTCTCAAGAGCTTTCTTTGCCAAAGCTCTGGTAACTGCACAAGCTGGGAATAAATCAGGGATTTCTTTTTCAACAGGATCAAGTTTCTGATCCAAAGAAAGCTTGTCAGTTAAAGTGGATTAACCACAACCTTGTCTGCAGCTAAGTCATTACCTAGCAACAAATGAATGCCCTCAACGGGTAAAGTAGGCATTATGCCGACTGTCACAGGTCCTGAAACTAAGTCTGACGACAAATTTACAGAATGGAGGGGAACATTAACAAAGCCGCACTCCACTCCCTGAATGAGAAGACTCTCATTAGAACAGAACTTCTCAGAAGAAGGCAAAATACCTGAAACTAAAAGACTCTGAGAACCTCCTGTATCCCTCAAACTTTTAATAGGGATAGGATTGGCCAAATCACCCAAGAGTGATATAGAACCCTTCGACGTGAATGGTTCACAATTCTCCATAACACAATCAGACTGAGGTTTTTCAAACCCAACAAATGTATTGTTTTCAGTACATGACCGTGACCTTGACCTCTTAGCAATAAGAGCATTTGGGATAGGTCGATCTTGATTCTGATGCCTATATTTCAATTTGAAGCAATCAGAAATAACGTGTCCTTTTTACTTACAATATTTACACGTAGGAATAGACAAGGATTTTGAATCAAGTCTCTCAGAGACTTGATTTTTAGAATTTGTGCCAGATTGCGTTTTACTGAGAGTCGTATGTGATTGAAACACCTTTCTATCAGTAGACTGCTGAGTGAAAGATTTGCTTACAGCAGGAACTTCATGAGTGAAGGAATACCCATCAGCAGCAATAGCAGCTTTTTCCAAGGTTTCAAACTTATGCTCTTCGAGATGATTCTTAATGTCACTATGGACACAGTTCTTGAACTCTTCAAGTAATACTAATTGTTCAAGACTTTCAAAATCATGTTCGATTTTCTTGGCTAAGCACCATCTCTTGAATAACTGTTCTTTTTCTCTAGCAAATTCGACATAAGTTTGTCTAGCATCTTTCCTATAGTTTCTGAACTGTTGCCGATAAGCCTGAGGGACTATAGCATAACCCTTCAAGATGCATTCCTTAACCAAATCGTAATCAGAACTTTGTTGTACTGACAGAGATATATAGATATCTCTGGCCTTGCCATAAAGTACACTCTGCAATAATTGAATCCAATACTCTCTTGGCCATTTCGAATTCTCAGCAACTTTTTCAAAATGAATAAAATATTTGTCTACTTCCTTTTCACTAAAAGGGGAACTAACTTGATATTTCCTAAAATGTTAAAATTTGAACTTGTATGAGAAGTAGAATCGTGCTTGCTACTTGCCATCTCAAATTCTTTCATTCTAATTTGAAATTCTTTCTCATCCTTCTCTTTTTGCATTTGTACGTGTAATTGTTCTTTTTGTAATTGTATTTGTTCTTTCTGTAACTCTATATCTTTTTCATCCTTTTCTTTTTGCATCTGTCTCTCTCTCTCCCTTGCTTCAAATTGCATTTGTTCCTTTTGTAATTCTATTTGCCTTTCTTTTTCCTCCTTTTCAGATTGTAATCTCATTTGTTCTTTTTGCAATTCTATTTGTCTTTCTTTTTCCTTTTCCTGTCTTTCTTTTTCCTTTTCCTGTCTTTCTTTCTCCTTTTCCTATCTTTCTTTTTCCCTTTCTTCAAACTGTAATTTCATTTGTTCTTTTTGATTCTGAAGCTCGAGCTTCCTTAACTCTGTTTCCATCTTATATTTCATTTTCAGTTCCATTTTCTTAACGTCAGAGTCTGTCATAGACTTACTGACAGATGCCAAAACACTTTTGTCAAAAATATTCTTTCCTACTAAATGTTGAATTAAAATATTTGTGATTTCTTGTTTAGTCAAGGAAGCTTTTGCTTCAGAAAGATCGTACTTTCTGGCAAGTTCAAGCAACTCATCCTTTCTCAAACTATCCAACTGCTCTTGAGTTGGACTAGAAAGAAAACTCTCCACTTTTGACATTGTGAAAGAAAGCCTGTTGTTTTCACTAAGATTTCAAATCAAATGAACTAGGGAATTTAAATTTCAATTTTAGCCAATTTCATAGATCAGCCAAATCCATATATCAGCCAATTTCATATATCCAATCCCGGACAAGCCCCCAATTTCTTTATGTTACGTATCGGCTCGTTCAAAGTAACACAAAGAAAGAGTGACTACAACAAGCTTTGTAAATTTTAACAAAAATAATTTATTTCCCTAGAAAACACGGAGAAAAGGTAAATATGTGAAACAAGACTTACGATTTACGAAGAAGATCCAAAAATTTGTTCTAAATTTGTGAAAACACATAAGTCCTGTGAATAAGCAGTTCTAAATTGATATAGTCTGAATCTCAGTTCCGTTCCAAGATGGCGAATGATGACGTCAGACGAAGGCTAACACAATATGTCCAGAATTTCACTGTGAATCACAAATTGTATTGTTCTGCTCCAATTTAGAAATAATTCCAGCAAATGTCTTTGTCCAAAGCCAGTAGGGTTGTTCTCCAGGGAAAATAATTATTATTTAGAAAGTAGATCAAGTACAGCTACCACGCCTAACAATACGCATGTTGTTCTACATACGTACGAACGAACAACTCTTTCCAGCACAGGAATACCTTTTCCTTAAGGTATTAGAAACTCTACAAGATGTTATGATGTGACTCTCGACTATGACTGACTACTACTATGACTGAATATTTCTTGCAGGTAATCGAGCATTTGAAACAAACTAATACGTCATTTCATGTACACATGCACGAAAGACACGTGTGATTTCGAAATCACACCTGGGCATTACAAAAGCGTAAACAAGTGTAATTAGTAATGACGTAGTCACAGCCAATCATTTACACAGCTTTTCCCGACTGTTTACTTGCAGCGACAAACTATCATACAAAACTCATGCTTACACGAGTCACATTTACGTTTGAAATAAATACGATGTTTCTAACAAACTATTAGACCCATGCAAACACAATCATCATCATAATAAGAATTATATTTAATGATATAAAAATAAAAATGAAGCAAAGAATTAGAAGAACTTAAATCTTAACACACATGTAATTTAACTACAGGGTCGTAACACGTTCCCCCATAAAGAAAAAAGAAAGATTTATGTAATAAAGCTTTCTTTTTCACCAGATGTAAATTATACATGAGGTAAAAAAAATTGCATAAGAAGAACTCTTATGAATCTACACAAAGGTGTATATGAAAATGACATTTCTATACACGGGAAAGTGCATCTGCAATTAAATTATCTTTTCCTTTAATGTGCCTGATGTCAAGATTGTACTCTTGCAAAAATAAATTCCATCTCAATAGTCTTTGATTTTTATTTTTCATTCTGCTGATGAAAGTAAGGGGGTTGTGATGACTAAACACAACAACCGAAGAAGGAGCCGAGCTGATATAAACTTCAAAATGCTGTAATGTCAGTATTAAAGCCAAGCATTCCTTCTCGATTGTTGAGTAGTTCCTTTGGTGTTTATTTAATTTCTTAGAGAAATAACATACTGGGTGTTCTACACCATTTTGTCATCTTGAATCAAAACTGCTCCAACCCCAACATCACTTGCATCCACAGGTAGTTTGAATGGCTGACTGAAATCTGGAGCTGTTAAAACTGATGCACTTTTAAGTATGGCCTTTAATCTATCGAAAGCCTCTTGACATTTTTCAGTCCAAAGAAACTTGTTTTTCTTTCTCAACAAGTTTGTCAGAGGTTCAACAAAATCAGAACAATTACAACAAAATTTGCGATAGTACCCAGCCATACCCCAAAATCGCATCAGCTGTTTTCTACTGACAGGCACAGGAAATTCAGAAATAGCCTTGACCTTAGCATCTATAGGTTTAATTTGACCATGTCCCACAATATGTCCTAGAAAAGTAACACGCGCACGGCAGAACTCACTTTTAGATAAATTAATAGTCAAATTTGCATCCGTGAGTCTGTCGAAGAACCTCCGAATCGTGGCTAGATGTTCTTTCCAGGTGTTGTTGTAGATGATGACATCATCAATATAGGCATCACAATTGTCTAGACCAGAAGTAATCATATTCATAAGGCGTTGAAAAGTACTTGGAGAACCCTTCATCCCAAATGGCATTACTTTATACTGGTAGAGTCCATCTGGAGTCACAAATGCCGAAATTTCTTTTGCTCTTTCCGTTAGTGGAATTTGCCAAGAACCCTTCAGAAGGTCGAATTTAGTGACGTATTTGGCATTTCCAATTTTGTTGATACAGTCATCCATTCTTGGCAATGGAAATGAGTCTGTTTTTGTCACACTGTTCACCTTCCTATAATCCTTACACATTCGGAAAGTTTTATTCGGTTTCGAAACAACAATCTGATATTTTACTGACCATTCGTCACTAGCAGGTACCTCAGGAGGTCTCCATTTTCTCATAAGAACTCCATTTTCAATGAAGTAACAGACAGGTACTTCAGTTGCTTCCTTTTCACTAACGGGCCTGCTGAAACAAACAGAGATCTCAGGATCCTTCTCCTGTTCCACGACAAGTGATTGTCGTTTATCACCCTGGTCAGATACAAGAGAATGAGTATTCAAAAGAGGATCACTATGATCAATACCTTTTGACTGATCCAAATTAGAAGTGAAAGTGACCTCATCAAAAGCCTGACCAATACACGTGTCAGCTAAAGGAATACATTCCTTATCAAAATCATTCTCAAGAGCTTTCTTTGCCATAGCTCTGGTAACTGCACAAGCTGGGAATAAATCCGGGATTTCTTTTTCAACAGGATCATCTTTCTGATCCAAAGAAGGCTTGTCAGTTACAGGTGGATTAACACAACCTTGTCTCCAGCTAAGTCATTGCCTAGCAAGAAATGAATGCCCTCAACGGGTAAATTAGACACTACACCGACTGTCACAGGTCCTGAAACTAAGTCTGATGACAAATTAACAGACTGGAGAGGAACATTAACAAAGCCGCACACTACTCCCTGAATGAGAACACTCTCATTAGAACAGGTCTTCTCAGAAGAAGGCAAAATACCTGAAACTAAAAGACTCTGAGAAGCTCCTGTATCCCTCAACATTTTAATAGGGATAGGATTGGCCAAATCACCCAATAGTGATATAGAACCCTTCGACATGAATGGTTCAAAATTCTCCATAACACAATCAGACTGAGGTTTTTCAAACCCAACAAATGTATTGTTTTCAATACATGGCCGTGACCTTGACCTCTTAGCAATAAGAGCATTTGGGATAGGTCTATCTTGATTCTGATGCCTATATTTCAATTTGAAGCAATCAGAAATGACGTGTCCTTTTTTCCTACAATAGGTACACGTAGGAATAGACAAGGATTTTGAATCAAGTCTCTCAGAGGCTTGATTTTTAGAATTTGTGCCAGATTGAGTTTTACTGAGAGTCGTATTTGGTTGAAACACCTTTCTATCAGTAGACTGCTGAGTGAAAGATTTGCTTACAGCAGGAACTCTATGAGTTAAGGAATACTTATCAGCAGCAAGAGCAGCATTTTCCAAGGTTTTGACCTCATCATCTTCAAGGTGATTTTTGATATCACTAGGAATACAGTTTCTAAACTCTTCAAGTAATACCAGTTGTTCGAGTCTTTCATAATCATGTTCAATTTTCTCAGACAGACACCATCTCTTGAACAACTGTTCTTTTTCTCTAGCAAATTCAACATAAGTGTGTCTTGTTTCTTTTTTGTAGTCTCTGAACTTTTGCCGATAAGCCTCAGGAATTAACTCGTAACCATTCAAGATGCATTCCTTAACCAAATCGTAATCAGAACTTTGTTGTACTGACAGAGATATATAGATATCTATGGCCTTGCCATAAAGTACACTCTGCAATAATTGAGTCCAATACTCTCTTGACCATTTTGAATTCTCAGCAACTTTTTCAAAAAGAATAAAATATTTATCTACTTCCTTTTCACTAAAAGGGGAACTAACTTGATATTTCCTAAAATGTTAAAATTTAAATTTGCTCGAGAAGTGGAATCGTGCCTGCTACTTGCCAGCTCAAATTCTTTCATTCTAATTTGAAATTCTTTATCTTTTTCATCCTTCTCTTTTTGCATCTCTCTCTCTCTCCATTTCTTCAAATTGCATTTATTCCTTTTGTAATTCCATTTGCCTTTCTTTTTTCCTTTCTTTTATTTGTCTTTGTTTTTCCCTTTCTTCTATTTGTCTTTCTTTTTCCCTTTCTTCTATTTGTATTTGTTCCTTTTGTAATTCTATTTGCCTTTCTTTCTCCCTCTCTCTTTCCTGTCTATCTTTCTTCCCCTTTTCATATTGTAATCTCATTTGTTCTTTTTGTAATTCTATTTGATTCTGAAGCTCGAGCTTCCTTAACTCTGTTTCCATCTTATATTTCATTTTCAGTTCCATTTTCTTAACGTCAGAGTCTGTCATAGTCTTACTGACAGATGCCAAAACACTTTTGTCAAAAATATTCTTTCCTACTAAATGTTGAATTAAAATATTTGTGATTTCTTGTTTAGTCAAGGAAGCTTTTGCTTCAGAAAGATCGTACTTTCTGGCAAGTTCAAGCAACTCATCCTTTCTCAAACTATCCAACTGCTCCTGAGTTGGACTAGAAAGAAAACTCTCCACTTTTGACATTGTGAAAGAAAGCCTGTTGTTTTCACTAAGATTTCAAATCAAATGAACTAGGGAATTTAAATTTCAATTTTAGCCAATTTCATAGATCAGCCAAATCCATATATCAGCCAATTTCATATATCCAATCCCGGACAAGCCCCCAATTTCTTTATGTTACGTATCGGCTCGTTCAAAGTAACACAAAGAAAGAGTGACTACAACAAGCTTTGTAAATTTTAACAAAAATAATTTATTTCCCTAGAAAACACGGAGAAAAGGTAAATATGTGAAACAAGACTTACGATTTACGAAGAAGATCCAACAATTTGTTCTAAATTTGTGAAAACACATAAGTCCTGTGAATAAGCAGTTCTAAATTGATATAGTCTGAATCTCAGTTCCGTTCCAAGATGGCGAATGATGACGTCAGACGAAGGCTAACACAAAATGTCCAGAATTTCACTGTGAATCACAAATTGTATTGTTCTGCTCCAATTTAGAAATAATTCCAGCAAATGTCTTTGTCCAAAGCCAGTAGGGTTGTTCTCCAGGGAAAATAATTATTATTTAGAAAGTAGATCAAGTACAGCTACCACCACTAACAATACACATGTTGTTCTACATACGTACGAACGAACAACTCTTTCCAGCACAGGAATACCTTTTCCTTAAGGCATTAGAAACTCTACAAGATGTTATGATGTGACTCTCGACTATGACTGACTACTACTATGACTGAATATTTCTTGCAGGTAATCGAGCATTTGAAACAAACTAATACGTCATTTCATGTACACATGCACGAAAGACACGTGTGATTTCGAAATCACACCTGGGCATTACAAAAGCGTAAACAAGTGTAATTAGTAATGACGTAGTCACAGCCAATCATTTACACAGCTTTTCCCGACTGTTTACTTGCAGCGACAAACTATCATACAAAACTCATGCTTACACCAGTCACATTTACGTTTGAAATAAATACGATGTTTCTAACAAACTATTAGACCCATGCAAACACAATCATCATCATAATAAGAATTATATTTAATGATATAAAAATAAAAATGAAGCAAAGAATTAGAAGAACTTAAATCTTAACACACATGTAATTTAACTACAGGGTCGTAACACGTTCCCCCATAAAGAAAAAAGAAAGATTTATGTAATAAAGCTTTCTTTTTCACCAGATGTAAATTATACATGAGGTAAAAAAAATTGCATAAGAAGAACTCTTATGAATCTACACAAAGGTGTATATGAAAATGACATTTCTATACACGGGAAAGTGCATCTGCAATTAAATTATCTTTTCCTTTAATGTGCCTGATGTCAAGATTGTACTCTTGCAAAAATAAATTCCATCTCAATAGTCTTTGATTTTTATTTTTCATTCTGCTGATGAAAGTAAGGGGGTTGTGATGACTAAACACAACAACCGAAGAAGGAGCCGAGCTGATATAAACTTCAAAATGCTGTAATGTCAGTATTAAAGCCAAGCATTCCTTCTCGATTGTTGAGTAGTTCCTTTGGTGTTTATTTAATTTCTTAGAGAAATAACATACTGGGTGTTCTACACCATTTTGTCATCTTGAATCAAAACTGCTCCAACCCCAACATCACTTGCATCCACAGGTAGTTTGAATGGCTGACTGAAATCTGGAGCTGTTAAAACTGATGCACTTTTAAGTATGGCCTTTAATCTATCGAAAGCCTCTTGACATTTTTCAGTCCAAAGAAACTTGTTTTTCTTTCTCAACAAGTTTGTCAGAGGTTCAACAAAATCAGAAAAATTACAACAAAATTTGCGATAGTACCCAGCCATACCCCAAAATCGCATCAGCTGTTTTCTACTGACAGGCACAGGAAATTCAGAAATAGCCTTGACCTTAGCATCTATAGGTTTAATTTGACCATGTCCCACAATATGTCCTAGAAAAGTAACACGCGCACGGCAGAACTCACTTTTAGATAAATTAATAGTCAAATTTGCATCCGTGAGTCTGTGGAAGAACCTCCGAATCGTGGCTAGATGTTCTTTCCAGGTGTTGTTGTAGATGATGACATCATCAATATAGGCATCACAATTGTCTAGACCAGAAGTAATCATATTCATAAGGCGTTGAAAAGTACTTGGAGAACCCTTCATCCCAAATGGCATTACTTTATACTGGTAGAGTCCATCTGGAGTCACAAATGCCGAAATTTCTTTTGCTCTTTCCGTTAGTGGAATTTGCCAAGAACCCTTCAGAAGGTCGAATTTAGTGACGTATTT
Organism: Megalonaias nervosa; assembly: GCA_016617855.1. Taxonomy (NCBI): domain Eukaryota; kingdom Metazoa; phylum Mollusca; class Bivalvia; order Unionida; family Unionidae; genus Megalonaias; species Megalonaias nervosa. The sequence goes on from JAECUM010001953.1 coordinate 46,718, forward strand.
GGCATTTCCAATTTTGTCGATACAGTCATCCATTCTTGGCAATGGAAATGAGTCTGTTTTTGTCACACTGTTCACCTTCCTATAATCCTTACACATTCGGAAAGTTTTATTCGGTTTCGAAACAACAATCTGATATTTTACTGACCATTCGTCACTAGCAGGTACCTCAGGAGGTCTCCATTTTCTCATAAGAACTCCATTTTCAATGAAGTAACAGACAGGTACTTCAGTTGCTTCCTTTTCACTAACGGCCTGCTGAAACAAACAGGAGATCTCAGGATCCTTCTCCTGTTCCACGACAAGTGATTGTCGTTTATCACCCTGGTCAGATACAAGAGAATGAGTATTCAAAAGAGGATCACTATGATCAATACCTTTTGACTGATCCAAATTAGAAGTGAAAGTGACCTCATCAAAAGCCTGACCAATACACGTGTCAGCTAAAGGAATACATTCCTTATCAAAATCATTCTCAAGAGCTTTCTTTGCCATAGCTCTGGTAACTGCACAAGCTAGAAATAAATCAGGGATTTCTTTTTCAACAGGATCATCTTTCTGATCCAAAGAAGGCTTGTCAGTTACAAGTGGATTAACCACAACCTTGTCTCCAGCTAAGTCATTGCCTAGCAAGAAATGAATGCCCTCAACGGGTAAATTAGACACTACACCGACTGTCACAGGTCCTGAAACTAAGTCTGATGACAAATTAACAGACTGGAGAGGAACATTAACAAAGCCGCACACTACTCCCTGAATGAGAACACTCTCATTAGAACAGGTCTTCTCAGAAGAAGGCCAAATACCTGAAACTAAAAGACTCTGAGATGCTCCTGTATCCCTCAACATTTTAATAGGGATAGGATTGGCAAAATCACCCAATAGTGATATAGAACCCTTCGACATGAATGGTTCAAAATTCTCCATAACACAATCAGACTGAGGTTTTTCAAACCCAACAAATGTATTGTTTTCAGTGCATGGCCGTGACCTTGACCGCTTAGCAATAAGAGCATTTGGGATAGGTCTATCTTGATTCTGATGCCTATAGTTCAATTTGAAGCAATCAGAAATGACGTGTCTTTTTTTCCTACAATAGGTACACGTAGGAATAGACAAGGATTTTGAATCAAGTCTCTCAGAGGTTTGATTTTTAGAATTTGTGCCAGATTGAGTTTTACTGAGAGTCGTATTTGGTTGAAACACCTTTCTATCAGTAGACTGCTGCGTGAAAGATTTGCTTACAGCAGGAACTTTATGAGTTAAGGAATACTTATCAGCAGCAAGAGCAGCATTTTCCAAGGTTTTGACCTCATGATCTTCAAGGTGATTTTTGATATCACTAGGAATACAGTTTTTAAACTCTTCAAGTAATGCCAGTTGTTCGAGTCTTTCATAATCATGTTCAATTTTCTCAGACAGACACCATCTCTTGAACAACTGTTCTCTTTCTCTAGCAAATTCAACATAAGTGTGTCTTGTTTCTTTTTTGTAGTTTCTGAACTTTTGCCGATAAGCCTCAGGGATTAACTCGTAACCATTCAAGATGCATTCCTTAACCAAATCGTTATCAGAACTTTGTTGTACTGACAGAGATATATAGATATCTATGGCCTTGCCATAAAGTACACTCTGCAATAATTGAGTCCAATACTCTCTTGACCATTTTGAATTCTCAGCAACTTTTTCAAAAAGAATAAAATATTTATCGTTTCATATTTCCTAAAATGTTAAAATTTAAATTTGCTCGAGAAGTGGAATCGTGCCTGCTACTTGCCAGCTCAAATTCTTTCATTCTAATTTGAAATTCTTTATCTTTTTCATCCTTCTCTTTTTGCATCTCTCTCTCTCTCTCTCTCTCTCTTTCTCTCTCTCTCTCTCTCTCTCTCTCTCTCTCTCTCTCTCTCTCTCTCTCTCTCTCTCTCTCTCTCTCTCTCTCTCTCTCTCTCTCTCTCTCTCTCTCTCTCTCTCTCTCTCTCTCTCTCTCTCTCTCTCTCTCTCACTGTCTCTCTCCATTTCTTCAATTGCTTTGTTCCTTTTGTAATTCCATTTGCGTCTTTGTTGATTAGCGCGTATTTGTTCCTTTTGTAATGGTCTATCTTTCTTCCCCTTTTCATATTGTAATCTCATTTTTTCTTTTTGTAATTCTATTTGATTCTGAAGCTCGAGCTGCAACATCTTATATTTTATTTTCAGTTCCATTTTCTTAACGTCAGAGTCTGTCATAGACTTACTGACAGATGCCAAAACACTTTTGTCAAAAATATTCTTTCCTACCAAATGTTGAATTAAAATATTTTTGATTTCTTGTTTGTTCAAGTAAGCTTTTGCTTCAGAAAGATCGTACTTTCTGGCAAGTTCAAGCAACTCATCCTTTTTCAAACTATCCAACTGCTCTTGAGTTGGACTAGAAAGAAAACTCTCCACTTTTGACATTGTGAAAGAAAGCCTGTTGTTTTCACTAAGATTTCAAATCAAATGAACTAGGGAATTTAAATTTATTTTACCTTTCATAGATCAGCCAAATCCATATATCAGCCAATTTCATATATCCAATCCCGGACAAGCCCCCAATTTGTTTATGTTACGTATCGGCTCGTTCAAAGTAACACAAAGAAAGAGTGATTACAACAAGCTTTGTAAATTTTAACAAAAATAATTTATTTCCCTAGAAAACACGGAGAAAAGGTAAATATGTGAAACAAGACTTACGATTTACGAAGAAGATCCAACAATTTGTTCTAAATTTGTGAAAACACATAAGTCCTGTGAATAAGCAGTTCCAAATTGATATAGTCTGAATCTCAGTTCCGTTCCAAGATGGCGAACGATGACGTCAGACGAAGGCTAACACAAAATGTCCAGAATTTCACTGTGAATCCCAAATTGTATTGTTCTGCTCCAATTTAGAAATAATTCCAGCAAATGTCTTTGTCCAAAGCCAGTAGGGTTGTTCTCCAGGGAAAATAATTATTATTTAGAAAGTAGATCAAGTACAGCTACCACCCCTAACAATACGCATGTTGTTCTACATACGTACGAACGAACAACTCTTTCCAGCACAGGAATACCTTTTCCTTAAGGTATTAGAAACTCTACAAGATGTTATGATGTGACTCTCGACTATGACTGACTACTACTATGACTGAATATTTCTTGCAGGTAATCGAGCATTTGAAACAAACTAATACGTCATTTCATGTCACATGCACGAAAGACACGTGTGATTTCGAAATCACACCTGGGCATTACAAAAGCGTAAACAAGTGTAATTAGTAATGACGTAGTCACAGCCAATCATTTACACAGCTTTTCCCGACTGTTTACTTGCAGCGACAAACTATCATACAAAACTGATGCTTATCACCAGTCGCATGTACTTTGAAATAAATAATGCTTAGTAACAAACTATGTAGCCATGCAAACAAATCAATCATAATAAGGATATTTTCTGATATAAAAATAAAAATAAGCAGACGTGATTTATAATTACAGGGTAAATTATACATGAGGTAAAAAAAAATTGCATAAGAAGAACTCTTATGAATCTACACAAAGGTGTATATGAAAATGACATTTCTATACACGGGAAAGTGCATCTGCAATTAAATTATCTTTTTCTTTAATGTGCCTGATGTCAAGATTGTACTCTTGCAAAAATAAATTCCATCTCACTAGTCTTTGATTTTTATTTTTCATTCTGCTGATGAAAGTAAGGGGGTTGTGATGACTAAACACAACAACTGAAGAAGGAGCCGAGCTGATATAAACTTCAAAATGCTGTAATGTCAGTATTAAAGCCAAGCATTCCTTCTCGATTGTTGAGTAGTTCCTTTGGTGTTTATTTAATTTCTGAGAGAAATAACACACTGGGTGTTCTACACCACTTTTGTCATCTTGAAGCAAAACTGCTCCAACCCCAACATCACTTGCATCCACAGATAGTTTGAATGGTTGACTGAAATCTGGAGCTGTTAAAACTGGTGCATTTTTAAGTATGGCTTTTAATCTATCGAAAGCCTCTTGACATTTTTCAGTCCAAAGAAACTTGTTTTTCTTTCTCAACAAATTTGTCAGAGGTTCAACAATATCAGAAAAATTAGAACAAAATTTGCGATAGTACCCGGCCATATCCAAAAATCGCACTTGCTGTTTTTTACTGACAGGTATAGGAAATTCAGAAATAGCCAGACCTTAGCATCTATAGGTTTAATTTGACCATGCCCACAATATGTCCTCGAAAAGTAACACACGCACGGCAGAACTCACTTTTAGATAAATTAATAGTCAAATTTGCATCCGTGAGTCTGTCGAAGAACCTCCGAATCGTGGCTAGATGTTCTTTCCAGGTGTTGTTGTAGATTAGCCATCATCAATATAGGCATCACAATTGTCTAGACCAGAAGTAATCATATTCATAAGGCGTTGAAAAGTACTTGGAGAACCCTTCATCCCAAATGGCATTACCTTTATACTGGTAGAGTCCATCTGGAGTCACAAATGCTGAAATTTCTTTTGCTCTTTCCGTTAGTGGAATTTGCCAAAAACCCTTCAGAAGGTCGAATTTAGTGACGTATTTGGCATTTCCAATTTTGTTGATACAGTCATCCATTCTTGGCAATGGAAATGAGTCTGTTTTTGTCCCACTGTTCACCTTCCTATAATCCTTACACATTCGGAAAGTTTTATTCGGTTTCGAAACAACAATCTGATATTTTACTGACCATTCGTCACTAGCAGGTACCTCAGGAGGTCTCCATTTTCTCATAAGAACCCATTTTCAATAAGTAACAGACAGGTACTTCAGTTGCTTCCTCACTAACGTGCTGAATAAAACAAGTGATTTCGTTTATTATCCAAAACACCAAAATAAGCTGATTCCGAACAACCTTTTCATATATTAGAAATAAATCATTTCTTTTTCAACAGGATCATCTTTCTGATCCAAAGAAGGCTTCAGTTACAAGTGGATTAACCACAACCTTGTCTCCAGCTAAGTCATTGCCTAGCAAGAAATGAATGCCCTCAACGGGTAAATTAAACACTACACCGACTGTCACAGGTCCTGAAACTAAGTCTGATGACAAATTAACAGACTGGAGAGGAACATTAACAAAACGCACACTACTCCCTGAATGAGAACACTCTCATTAGAACAGGTCTTCTCAGAAGAAGGCAAAATACCTGAAACTAAAAGACTCTGAGAAGCTCCTGTATCCCTCAACATTTTAATAGGGATAGGATTGGCCAAATCGCCCAATAGTGATATAGAACCCTTCGACATGAATGGTTCAAAATTCTCCATAACACAATCAGACTGAGGTTTTTCAAACCCAACAAATGTATTGTTTTCAGTCATGGCCGTGACCTTGACCTCTTAGCAATAAGAGCATTTGGGATAGGTCTATCTTGATTCTGATGCCTATAGTTCAATTTGAAGCAATCAGAAATGACGTGTCTTTTTTTCCTACAATAGGTACACGTAGAATAGACAAGGATTTTGAATCAAGTCTCTCAGAGGCTTGATTTTTAGAATTTGTGCCAGATTGAGTTTTACTGAGAGTCGTATTTGGTTGAAACACCTTTCTATCAGTAGACTGCTGAGTGAAAGATTTGCTTACAGCAGGAACTCTATGAGTTAAAGAATACTTATCAGCAGCAAGAGCAGCATTTTCCAAGGTTTTGACCTCATCATCTTCAAGGTGATTTTTGATATCACTAGGAATACAGTTTTTAAACTCTTCAAGTAATACCAGTTGTTCGAGTCTTTCATAATCATGTTCAATTTTCTCAGACAGACACCATCTCTTGAACAACTGTTCTTTTTTTCTAGCAAATTCAACATAAGTGTGTCTTGTTTCTTTTTTGTAGTTTCTGAACTTTTGCCGATAAGCCTCAGGGATTAACTCGTAACCATTCAAGATGCATTCCTTAACCAAATCGTTATCAGAACTTTGTTGTACTGACAGAGATATATAGATATTTATGGCCTTGCCATAAAGTACACTCTGCAATAATTGAGTCCAATACTCTCTTGACCATTTTGAATTCTCAGCAACTTTTTCAAAAAGAATAAAATATTTATCTACTTCCTTTTCACTAAAAGGGGGAACTAACTTGATATTTCCTAAAATGTTAAAATTTAAAAATTGCTCGAGAAGTGGAATCGTGCCTGCTACTTGCCAGCTCAAATTCTTTCATTCTAATTTGAAATTCATTATCTTTTTCATCCTTCTCTTTTTGCATCTCTCTCTCTCTCTCTCTCTCTCTCTCTCTCTCTCTCTCTCTCTCTCTCTCTCTCTCTCTCTCTCTCTCTCCATTTCTTCAAATTGCATTTGTTCCTTTTGTAATTCCATTCGCCTCTCTTTTTTCCTTTCCTTGATTTGTCTTTGTTTTTCCCTTTCTTCTATTTGTCTTTCTTTTTCCCTTTCTTCTATTTGTATTTGTTCCTTTTGTAATTCTATTTGCCTTTCTTTCTCCCTCTCTCTTTCCTGTCTATCTTTCTTCCCCTTTTCATATTGTAATCTCATTTGTTCTTTTTGTAATTCTATTTGATTCTGAAGCTCGAGCTTCCTTAACTCTGTTTCCATCTTATATTTCATTTTCAGTTCCATTTTCTTAACGTCAGAGTCTGTCATAGACTTACTGACAGATGCCAAAACACTTTTGTCAAAAATATTCTTTCCTACTAAATGTTGAATTAAAATGTTTTGATTTCTTGTTTAGTCAAGGAAGCTTTTGCTTCAGAAAGATCGTACTTTCTGGCAAGTTCAAGCAACTCATCCTTTCTCAAACTATCCAACTGCTGAGTTGGACTAGAAAGAAAACTCTCCACTTTTGACATTGTGAAAGAAAGCCTGTTGTTTTCACTAAGATTTCAAATCAAATGAACTAGGGAATTTAAATTTCAATTTTAGCCAATTTCATAGATCAGCCAAATCCATATATCAGCCAATTTCATATATCCAATCCCGGACAAGCCCCCAATTTCTTTATGTTACGTATCGGCTCGTTCAAAGTAACACAAAGAAAGAGTGACTACAACAAGCTTTGTAAATTTTAACAAAAATAATTTATTTCCCTAGAAAACACGGAGAAAAGGTAAATATGTGAAACAAGACTTACGATTTACGAAGAAGATCCAACAATTTGTTCTAAATTTGTGCACATAAGTCCTGTGAATAAGCAGTTCTAAATTGATATAGTCTGAATCTCAGTTCCGTTCCAAGATGGCGAATGATGCGTCAGACGAAGGCTAACACAATATGTCCAGAATTTCACTGTGAATCACAAATTGTATTGTTCTGCTCCAATTTAGAAATAATTCCAGCCTTTGTCCAAAGCCAGTAGGGTTGTTCTCCAGGGAAAATAATTATTATTTAGAAAGTAGATCAAGTACAGCTACCACCCCTAACAATACGCATGTTGTTCTACATACGTACGAACGAACAACTCTTTCCAGCACAGGAATACCTTTTCCTTAAGGTATTAGAAACTGTACAAGATGTTATGATGTGACTCTCGACTATGACTGACTACTACTATGACTGAATATTTCTTGCAGGTAATCGAGCATTTGAAACAAACTAATACGTCATTTCATGTACACATGCACGAAGACACGTGTGATTTCGAAATCACACCTGGGCATTACAAAAGCGTAAACAAGTGTAATTAGTAATGACGTAGTCACAGCCAATCATTTACACAGCTTTTCCCGACTGTTTACTTGCAGCGACAAACTATCATACAAAACTCATGCTTACACGAGTCACATTTACGTTTGAAATAAATACGATGTTTCTAACAAACTATTAGACCCATGCAAACACAATCATCATCATAATAAGAATTATATTTAGTGATATAAAAATAAAAATGAAGCAAAGAATTAGAAGAACTTAAATCTTAACACACATGTAATTTAACTACAGGGTCGTAACACGTTCCCAGCAATCGAGAACAGAAAAGGAAAAATTGTGTAGAGAAAATATGCACATTTTCACTCGATCGCAGCTAACCACTACAGAAGATATCAACATCTGCCAATCTGAAAAGATTGACAACTTGCCTATCTGAAAAGATTATAACTAACTTGCCAATCCGAAAAGATTATAACTACTTAACTCAAATTGCCAGACAACCATCAAAGCAAGGGGCAGTCCAGGTCGCACTATCTGCTGCCCCACAAATCCCCAGCCACCCCCACCGGACAAGCATGGCATACCCGGACAAGCATAGCGAAACCCGGACAAACGAGCGGACAATAACAAAGGCAAGTGGCAGTCCAGGTGGGCCTTCCTGCTGCCACACAATCCCCCAACCCCACCGGACAAGCATAGCATTCCCTCGGACAAACTCAAAGGCAAGGGGCAGTCCAGGAAGCTCTATCTGCTGCCCCATAAAACCCTATCGGACAAACACAGCGTATCCATATCGAGTTGCAATTACTCCTCGAAAGAAGGAGGTATTGCAGTACCCAGCTCATATGGACCCCAGTTAAAGGAAAAGAAACCGAGGGTCTTCAATTTGGTTCATGAAGGCCCGCTACCAAAACAAACATGATCCTTACGATACCGCCTCGTCGTCAAAAAACAAAACCTACATAGTCACCTAATTAAGATAATACAAATGGAAGGGTAAACCTTCCCCGGATTGGTACAATTTTCGGAAAACGGATAAGTACACTATGTACGCAAAATTCATATTCAACAATAATACCCAATGCAACAAAAATTAAAACTCAATGAGTGCTTTACCAATTGAATGAGTGGCTCACACAACATTGGTATAAGGAAGTCCATTAGCATAACTGGACTAGATGTGACATTAAACCCGACCTTGCCGTTAGGTCGGGGCGCGTGGTTGCCGGGCTTGGTGTGCCCTGTGTGGCTGTCTCTGGGGCTCTTCTGTGGCGTTTTGTCGCGCTTTTTCCGGGCTTTTTCCTCCTTTCTTCGCCAGCTGTCTGCCGCTTGGATGTCAACTGAATATCAAAGGTCAGAGGTCTATCGGACAAGCGATGGTCAAAGCCCAGCTCGGGGCTAAGTGCCTCTTTAGGGGAGCAGTGTCGCCCAACCGAGGGCGGCATCCAGCCATGGCCGAGTGCCCCTCTTCAGAGGTTATGCCCAGCCTTGGGCCTGGAGTGCCCCAATTGGGGCCTCTGGTCCAGCCTTGGACCCACAGTCGTAAGGCACATAGTGCATAAACGACTATAATTCCTACAGTTGCAGTTGCATTCGCGCCATTCAACAATGAATAGTCAGCCATGGCAAGTAACTGGGAACGAATGCTCAGATTGCAGGAGGTGGTGGACACACTAGCTATGGTAGAGGAAATGTTAGTCAGAATGCAGTTTGGGGCATATAGTCCCCGTAGATTGACTATGGAGATAAATAATTTAAAGAGAGGAAAGGAGATCTTAAATGAAATGATTAGGATTGAAAAGGATGAAAAAGAAGATATAGAAGACAAAAGAAGGATGAGAGAATGGAATGAAAAGATTGAAAAGGAAGAAGAAAATGAAAAAAGGAAGAAACAGGAAAAGGAGGAGGAGAAGGAAAAACAGGAGGAGGAAAAGAATGAGAAAAAAAAAAAAAGTGGAAGTCAAAAAAGTGTAGGACAGAAAATAAGAAGTTGGTGGAGGAAAAGAAGAACTTAGAAGAAGACAAAGAAGAAAACCAAAGGCCCTTTTCAGGGCCACTTCCAATGCCTCGAAAAGATCTTAATTTTCATTTTATCTCCCCCCTAAACGAATATATATAAAACCCTTCCTCTACTAAAAGAAACACGAACGCTCTTGATTCGTGTTTGTCTATAGCCCTCTCTCAGGTAGCTTGACGTCACAGTACTTCTCTTTTTGCTACATTGTTACCAGTGTGACGTCATGCCACCTGTCGCTTATCGCTCTACAAACCCACAGTCTCCTAGTCGCCACTCTACAAAATTTCCATTGTCGCTATACAGGCCCAGGGTGTTCTAGTCCCTCTACTCAATTTTCCATTGTCGCTATACCGGCCCAGGGTGTTCTAGTCCCTCTACTCAATTTTCCATTGTCGCTATACAGGCCCAGGGTGAGATTTTATTTCTTGTCGCTATACTGGCCCAGGGGGGGTCTGTAATGCTAATTCCCATTGTCGCTACGGTACCCCACTATACTACTAATTTTATAAAGCTTGTAGCTTTTCACTCTTTTCTGTTACTTATTTTAAGAGCATAGACTCGAGCACTGTGGTCAGGACTTAGAGGATTGCCAAACACTTTTACAAGAACTGTTTCCAGATACCATTCCCTTGAATTTTGGACGACGTATGGTGTGTCTGTTAGCGGCTAATTTCTCCGATTTCGTTTACCAGCAAATTTATTGTGGATCATTTATGAACAGTACATGCAGCAATGACTTGGCCACGAAAACCTTATTTGTGCAACCCAAAAAATTTGTTTTCAAAGTGTTGAGAGTAGTAATGAAGAAAAGGTATATATCTCGTTGCAAAGAAGACATTCGTTGTACTTTATCAATGCTTCATACTTACCAAGAAATTAGTAGAGTTGGTTGGTTACACCAACAAATGTATGTCTGGAAAGGTGTACCTATCTGGAATAGTCTTAGCTTAGATGCTTTGATACAAGAAGTGACTCATTATGCAAAATGCATTGTGTTTCACTGATAAAAAAAGAAGTTGATTTAGAGTCAGTGGAAGACGCATCAGAAGTGAAAATGGACAAGACAATTTTAGAAACGGAGGTAGAAGAAGAAGAACCCAATATAGTGGAAAAAATATTACAAGTCCATGAGAGTTCTAGTATCATTGTGCAGATAAAATAAAAAGAGGAAGACATGATATTCCCAGCGACGACAGTTAGAACGATTTCCACAGATACTAAAAGACCAGAGCGTGTTCTTAAATTCGATGTGACGAAACTAGATCGAGAATGTTGCACACTTACTTGTTTATATGCAGTCATTTTAAGTTGTACAACGTTGATGTATGGAATTATTTCTATGTTTTAATTCTTGTGCACTGAAGTGTAATCTGTTACTCTTTATTTAAAAAAAAACAAAACAACCCACATTAAACGTGTGCCAAGAACAGAAAATGTGTTGTGCCATAATGGTAATCTCAGAATTTGCAATACCATGGTTAGGGCTGTATCCTCTTCGGTTCTCAAAGTGAACGACGAAATGTTAGATCGACAAAGTTAGGAGCCATTTTATCCTCGCCACCCTTTAGTATGTTGATTGCTGGACCCCGGTTCAGGAAAAACCGAATTAGTCAAACGTTTGACTATAATGTTGCTTGTTTAAATGACACCATCGGAATTTAACAACAATGCCCCGAATTTGCTATTTAACACGCCAGCACCCAGTCGTTTACTGACCACCCTCAGGTAGGATGAAAAAGAAGGGGTATACAAAGAGATGTTATACCCTGATTAAAAAAATAACTTTCCTATCTCCCCTATAACTCCCCTCTTATCCCATTGTAAACAAAGTAAAACTCCTATCCTCCTATACTATCCGTACCTTCTTTTGGAGTGACCAATATCCTCTAATCTACTGACCACACCAGGAAGAATGAAAAGAAAAAAGACATTTAAATCCCTTATTAACAAAACTAACTTCCATATAATGTCCTTATTTTATGTATATTTAATTTAACTGTTTGTTAGTTTAAATTTTTTAAAATTTCATTACATGCTACTGTAATATAACATTGTATGCTGGACTTGACCTTGTCCAAAACTGAGTTTATTTCGCTTGACCTGATTGACTATTTTTATTATTTCATTTTATGTAAACAACTAATAATAGTTTCATTATTCTCTATGTGTATGAACTTAATATCAGGATTTTTATTCAGGTAAACTAGAAGAAGTAAATATGTTGATTTTGGTCAAGGTTTTGGAGTTTCCTAAGTGAATGGTACAGGTTATTGTGTTGTAAGTACACAAGGTTCATTAGATCATTTTAGAAGGTTATAGAAAATGCTAACTGTGACCTGAGGTCAAGTAGGTATATATATATATATATATATATATATATATATATATATATATATATATATATATATATATATATATAGTAACTGTGAGGATTTTACAATTCGTGATTTAACATCTAGCACCTTCAAGTTGTATTGTGTTGTGATCTGTTTGGGCTGAATTTGACAGGATGTAGTGTTTCAGAATTGGTCGATAGGATTCCACGGTAAAAGTCTGACAGGCTTGAAAGGTGATAGTGTAACATGTTGCGGTGTTTGTTTTTATTTTTATTTTGTTATTAATTTTTTTTTGTTTATTTGAAGAAAAAAAAATTTTTCTTGTTTTGTTGGGGGGATTTGTTTTGTTTACTTTTTTATCTTTTATTTTTGTTGTAAGTGGGGTTGCAGAAAACGCAGAACTTTTAGCGTCCGCCAAAGCTAGGGTCTTAAGATTATTAAAATTTTGTCTGTCTATAATAGCTTGACCTTAGCTTATGATTTTCGCGTGTGCGAAAAGTTACAATCAATGGAAGGGCAGGCAAATTTGTAACAATGTGAATTTTTGGCGCACGCCAAATTGTTGATGAATGTATTCAATATATTTCGATCAGACTTTATACAGACACACACATGATAAAACTTACGATGTACTATTTATTTCAGTTAAGGTGCAAACAGTCTCCAACCTAAACAGAACATATTGTTACACTGTTAATTTCAACAAAGATTCATCAAATGAAAAGCTATAAACCAATTTTGTAAACGTTAGATTCCTTTATATACTTCAAGATGACAGCCTAATGTTAAATTCTCATTTGGTTCTATAAGCTTTTAATTAGAAGTTGCTGTTCGATACTACTTAGATTGATATTACCGACACTACACTATTTCAACCAAGGGGTTTTAGGGTAGTACAAAATAACAATATAAACAGCTTAGGGTTTCTTTTGTGGGTTGCTGTTGTTGTTTTGTTTTGGGTTTTTTTTTTTTTTTTTGTTGTTGTTTTTGTTTGTTTGTTTTTGGTTGTTTGTTTGTTTATTTTTTCAACAGTAGAGAAGGGCGATCATATTTCCAGCTAACATGGCATAAGGTATAACGGTACCAACTGTACAACCCCAGTTGGGCGGAGCTTAATGTACAGAAACATTGTGCTCAGAAATAAACAACAAAACTTGCTGTGAATGATGCATTATTTCAGAGATGTAGTTTCTGTCAGACTTAAAAAAAAGTTGAGTCTCTTGGTAACATGTGAGATGATGTTAATTCATATGTACATGTAGATCATATTTTGTATCTCTTTTATGATGTTCATAAAAGGTTATACACGTCATTGAAAATTGCATCTGTTGTAACTGGAATCAGGCCACAATTAAGAATTCTGGTTCAGTACCACGAATGTAGTCCCAGTCTATTTTTAGAGCATTTTTTCCTGTCTCCGTTTGGTGGTGATACAAGAGTTAGATTTAGGCATTCTTGATATGGATTTAAAGGCAATTGTTTATTCTTTAGAATATGAGCTTATGGTGTGGTTGTCTGTGTGTGTTTCGGCGACAGGGTACAGTGAGTAATAAGGTCTTCGTGATGATCCGGAAGTGAAATCTGTGTTCCATTGCACGTTGGTTGTTTACAGTCAAGCCTTTGAAAAAAATGCCGGTGAACCTTTGACAAGAACTTCACCGTGAAGTCATCTTTGAAGGTATTTTAGATTAAAATATTATTTGTATTGATTGTCGCACAGTGGAAAGTTCAGTACTGAGAAACAAATGTAGAGAATATATAGGCCATGTAAAATTGTGTTCTATGGCCAACTGGATAACTCGTACCCCTGTTTAGTTCGAGCAGAGTTATCTATCTTCAATGTAACGGAGTACCTGATTTTGCCCTCGTCAAATTGACAATATAACTGTTCTCTACGACAGTGTATGACGCGCATGCTGGAGTAGAATAAAAAGTATATTTACTTCACCAATTAGCATATTAGCATTAAGGTTTATGTAAAAACAATTGTTACCGTGACACTAGCTATTTCGAGGTCAATCCTAGGGAAAATACTAATGGTGGAGCTCTATAGGTTCGTATTTTGCATTAGAATTTTAAAGATAAAGAATTCCCCGGGTTTCCTCACCAGTTATACTGGATCTTTTTAAAAGACCTTGTATATCTTAGGTATTGTTCAAAGAACTTTTAATTCCCTTTATTTTTGTGTATGATTGATGGGTGTAATATTGTTATAGAGTAAATTGCTTGGCCGTACTCCAGATGTGCATCTTTCAAAAAAGTGCTAGCTCCACTTGGTTATTTTCCCTTTCTGAACTTCAGAGATAAATTGTAAAAAAAAAAGGAGCCGATAACTTTTTTTTACATTTTATATATTTGGTAATTCATTCATTGCTCTTTCAGAAGCTGGTATTGTCTAGTCTGGCAAAATTTATTTCCCCTATTTTAATAGCTGCTAAGGATAGTGTACTTTAGACAAATTCAGGCTGATTTTTGGAGCACAAGGGAGCAGTCATTGTAGTTAGCAGTGTGCTAAGATCATTTAAAATTTCCAAAAGTACAATATCCAAAGAAATGTCAGTCACATTACATCAAAGAAGCATAAAGGTATGCCAACATTCTCTCCACTGTGCATGTTTTAAATGCAAACAACTTCACCTTACATACGTCACTCTCTCAAAAGTACATAACAAACTGGTGAGCTCTCCCCAATGCTACTTTTATCTTGCAGAAATAGTCGATGGTATCCAAATGATATGGTCGTGTTCGATTATATTCATCCATTCACTTTCTTAGTGATTAGAAACTGAGGTACTATAGGTAATTCATATCGTTTAAATTTGCAATCGACTGCAACAAAGATGGAATCTGATCAAAGGAAATATACGCCTAAAAACAGAACACGTGCAAATAAAGCTGCAAAATACAAACAGTTTATTGGAAACCAGATTGAAGGTACATCAAGTTTGGTCGATGTTTTAAAAAATCTTATGTTTGAAATGAAACTCTTAGGCGTTCAAGATTTATCGAGTTAAAAAGGATTGATATTGTATACTCCCAAATTTCGATATCACATTCATCACATAATTACGATGAATTTCGCTTTCCGTACATGTTTTCTCTTCATATTCGTATATAGGATGCATATATTGATCTTGATTTGTTTGGCACTACATTATAAAAACATTTTTGCACCTTGAAGCGTCAATCTTTACAACAAAAATCTAATTTTTGAAAAACTATCGTTACTAATTTGCAAAGTTATGAATTTATTTCTGACAATTAGCATTTCTGATTATATTTATGGTAACAAATTCCAGTTTGTTTTTTTTGGTTTTGGAGAAAGGTTGAATTTGTATATATCAGATTGTGTGTATGGTATCAGAGAAGTACATTCATGTTGATTGCTACTGATCCTTTATCGTGATTAAATTCGAGCCGAGTCTTTCTTCTTTTTTTTCTAATTTGTAGAAAGCAATTTATTTTTTTGTATTTTCCAGTGTACGTTGGTTTTATGTTTTCAAGACAACCTATTCAGTATCAAGGACGCAAGTCATGGGCAGACCTAGTCCTACAACGTAAGACACATCACCCCGATATTTTTCTTCTGGGTGGGTGATGGATCTTACTGCCTAACTAATGGTGCTGTGTAGTGTGTTTTGATGTTGACTAACAGTGTAACGAGAATCAAATTTTCAGGAGTATCACACACAATTGGCAACCAATAACGACGCTTTTCTACAAAGTAAAGTTATAATGTTTTTGTCAGACTTTACTTACCCTGATGTCTTTTCTCTAATAAATTCAAATTCTCACAAAAGAAACGGACCTGTTTTCAAGTCTCATTGGCCTACATTTCAGTTGGCTGGAAAGCGATGAAAGCCAGGAATGCCGAAATCAGATTAGGTTGAAATATTGTTCCTTAGTGAAACGAATAAAAAATATACTATTGGAACTATAAGCAATGTTTCATTTTGTTCAAGAAATATATCCCCCACATAAACTTACTTGAACATACTTCGGCATATCTTGACTACCGTCACATTGCAACAGATTCAAATGTATGTCAATGGAACATGAAAATGCATCCATTTGCTAATGTCATATTTTGATTCCACCAGGATAAAGACAGCACAGTAAGTATATTAATTACACATAAATTAGTGGAAGAGTGTCGATATGGGCTGCCAAGTGTGTGAGATATTCCTGAAACTTTGACTACTCGTTCTGATGTCAACTGACATCGGAACAGGTTATGCAAGGCTGTTATTTGGGTAGTAAGACATAGCACTTAAACAAAAACAACATGTGTTATGTCTTATATTGTAGGACTAGGGCAGACCAATAACTTGTTCCCTGTCTTTTTAAAAATTCTTTTATGACACAACTGGTGGCAGAGAACAAGTGTATGAAGACTAGTCTTACAATGTAAGACGTATCACATGTTATTTATGTTTTAGTGCTACATCTTACTGCCCAAATAATGGCTTTGCATAGCATGTTGCAATGTCAGTTGACATCGGAACGAGTAGTCAGAGTTTCAGAAATATCTCATTTGGCAGCCCATGTCGACACTCTTCCACAAACTGATATGTAATTAATATACTTAGTGTGCTGTTTTTATCCTGGTGGAATCAAAATCTGACACTAGCAAATGGATGCATTTTCATGTTCCACTGACATACTTTTTTAATTTGTTGAAATGCAACAGTAGACAAGGTATGCCAAAGTAGGTTCATGTGGGGGATATGTTTCTTGAATGAATTGAAACATTGCTTATAGGTCCAATAGGCATAATATATTTTTATTCATTTCACTAAAGAATAATACTTCAATTTAACCTGATTTCGATATTCCTGGCTTCCATCGCTTTCCAGCCAACTCAAATGTAGGCCAATGAAACTTGAAAAAAAGGTCCATTTGCTTCTGTGAGAATTTGAATTTCTTAGGAAAAAAAACATCAGAGTAAGTAAAGTCTGACTAATACATTATAACCTTAATTTGTAGAAAAGCACTGATATGGGCTGCCAAGTGTGTGAGATATTCCTGAAAATTTGACTTTGTGTTACAATGTCATTCGACATCAAAACATACTACACAGTGCCATCGTTTAGGCAGTAAGACTTCGAAGCTCAAACCATAAATATCAAGGGTGAGGTCTTACATTGTAAGACTGTATGAAGACATAAATTACATTTGTGACAAACTATATGGTTGGGGTGGGGTGCTCCAAATATTTTATTTAAACTGTTATAGAAGTCCCACACAGGCTCTAATTTTGTTGCCTTTACCGCATTCAAGTGCCTTTGGACACCTCTACCTGATCCGCATGTAAGCACCTTTTGACGCCTCTACACCATTCTCATGGAAGCACCTTTCGACACCTGCTGTAAACATCAGCCATTTTGAGCAGGGTCTTGTAGCGCCACCTTCGGGGAAAACCCCTTATTAGATACTGCATTCATTGATGTGAATGACCATTACATCAAATCACATGGTCGCTGTTTATGCTCTGGTCGAAATCTGCTATTTGAAGTAACTGGGTTGTATTCTCCATATTCCAAAATGGAGGTCATGGATTTTGTTCAGTACTTACTCAAGTTTTCATGATTAGAATCACAGCTATGAAAGCTTCAATAACTTAGGTAAAGGTTCTGATATTGATGTAGGCAGCAATTAGTTTTTATAAATTATCAGATTCAGATGATTTAGTGATGTAGATGCAGACAAAGAACTTGTAAATTTCGAGTATGAGAAATCCCAGCTAAGGTTGGTCATGCGACTTCACTGACTTGACGGAGAACGAGTTCTCTCAAGATTTTAAAGCACATAAAAAATTCTTCTGTGAAAAATAATTATACAGATATAACGATCGGATTTTACTCTTAAACCTTTCCATACTTAATATATGTGTACCAAATATGTCAAATGGTTAAAATTGCTGTTAAACGTAACATACACTACACTGCTTAACAGTTAACAGGCAGGCCTATGGTAAACACACGTCATAATACAGCATGGTATCAGTTATTTCTTATACATACATCAATAAATTCTGTCACATCAGTACATATTCCTAATCCTGTTATACTTAACAATATCACAATAATCAGACACATTTCTTTACCTCACAGCTCATACAAAGTACGCAAATATTCAAATATCCATGCTCTGATATATGCATATGTCCATAGTAACTAATCTTACATACTTCAGCCATGTTTTCAAATTCACAATTCAAGCATGTGTAATTTCTAACATAACGCTTTAATAAATGCACTGGTTTACTACAAAGTAACCTAATAGTGAATTACAAAATTAATTCTGACCATAAGCTAACAATCTACATAATTTCACCTTGCATCTAATAATTCTCTACGTAAGGCTCAGGCCCATTTCTCAAATACACATGTAAATGAAATACTACAGAGGTAATTCTAAATACTAAACCATCCTAGTAATTAAGTGTACATACTACAAATAATTACAATTATGATGCCGTAATATTCTGCAAAAATCGAGCAAATAACTTACTGACCTTTTCGAAGCTTTGTCTTTCGTTAGAATCTGTCTGTTAAGTTCTGCCGCCAGATAACGAGTGGCTTCTTTCTCGGAGTAAACCCTATTGATCTGCAACCCTTCCAGGCAAATACTAAATTACTCTTATGATTTCAGAAGGTATCATTTGTGTCTGAATTGTAATCACTCCGTCTATCTCAGTTTTGATTTGATATCGCTGTGGACCGATCCTATCAAACTTAGCAGACAATGTCCCTCTCGCTGTCTGTCAACATGGGGATGGATAAGGACATGCCCCGGTCACCCCGTGGACTTTCCTTTTGATCCTTGAACCCTCCAGATTGAATTATGTCTTCATATGGTTATTCTCTGCTACAGGCATGTCAGAAAAAGAGAAAAGTAAGGTGGAGAAAGAGCTTATTGGTCAAACTTCCTGAGACATAATTGGATGTAACAAGTGTTTACCTCATTAACCAAGCATAAAACTTAAATGATACTCATTGGAAAGATGGGTGAATCATATTCTTGGCTGGATTACAGATAATATCAGGCTTATGGATTGATGATGTCTGTCATAAAGTCCATCTGTCTGACCATCTGTAACACAGAAGTTAGGGCATCTGTCATTTTCTTCATTACAGTTCCTTGTAGAGTCGTATGTAAATGTTTCATAAGTTGTAAGAGTTCCGTAGTTTGTGATGTTGTCCATGAGAGTTATGATGCTGGATCAGTGCCTTACTGTCATAGTATTCAATGTCCAGTAGCTCTTTTCCATCTAGGGAAACTGAAGGCCAGTTTTTAAGAACACCCCCATGGTTGGCAACCCATATTAAAACACTGGTCGGGTGAATGGTTTACAGTGCAGTTGCTTTAATCACACTTATCCAGACCTGCCAACCCTCATGATTTTGGAGTGAATTTCATGACTCTCGATAGCGATTCACGTATTAATGCTGCATGCAAAAAAAATCATGAATTCCCGAATTCTCAGTTGGCTTAAATCAGGAATAAAATAACTGTGCTAGTCAAGCTAGCAGCAGTGGTCACTGATACCAATAACAGCCCCATATTGCTAGCTGCGATGTTAGAAGAATTATATCCAATTGTTACAGTTTGCCCTGTAACAAGCATTGTAAAGTATATAATCTATATTTAGACCAAAATTTTTACAAATGTTCATGATGAAGAAAACGGGGACTCAACTGATTTTTTTTAAAAAATGGCACATGTACATAGACATAGCAACTGTAATTGTTTTAAAACAAACACTGAACGAAGACAGCTTTTTTGAGTGAGGGAATTTTTGAGATATTGAGAGATTTGCATATATCTTAATTTACTTGAGTTCATATTTTGTTGCACATGCGCTGACACCACTAGTCATTAATTGTTCAACATTTCATCTTCTGTTTCATAATTAAGCTACACTGCAGTTAAAATGTGTTTACCTCCAAGGGAAAAGATACATATTCCACAAAAAGTGAATGTACAGATTGCAGTACACCAAAAATTGGCCTTGCATTCAGCCATCAAACATCGATGTACATTAGGCCCTTATGCTTTTTGCACAGTAGTGTGCTGCAAATTTTAGAATTGGGAATGTACACAGGGGCTCATATTGTTGCTTACAGTTTACCTGTCATACATGTACTGTGTAATAATATGTATGTGGACATGTGGCAGAATGCTGTGAAAAAGCACACTGCTTGCAAAAAGCATATAGATATTGGGAAAAATTAATAGTACCCACAGCAGATTTTCAGCTCTGGAGTATGTTAAACCACCTACTCAAGTCCTGCAACCAATGTTGAAGCATTGTAAGTTTTCTTGTTGAATATAATCTGCCTTTCTCAGTTGGAGAGTAGCAACAGTGACAGTGAAAGAGTGTTCCTATTGTTCAGAAAAATAAGACAAACTTTAGTGCCTCCTTAGGTGCTGCAAATTTGCAGCAATTTTAGTCACCAAGATTAAACAGCAGGCAAGAAGCCTGAACTGTTTTGAAAACAAATTTACCATAGCCAGATTGAGGAAGTTAAAGTCTGCCACAGCATCATATTATGACAAAACAGCATGAAGTTTGTGTATATCAGTCAATTTGGCTGCAAATAAATTTGTACATGTAATCAGTGCAAATAATATGGTTTAGTGTAATCATAGATTTTCATATACCAGTAATGCAGTACTGACCATCAAAGTTGATGAAGCTAATGTCATGGTATAATTTTTCACTAATTGTGTTCAAAATTAACTAATTTGTATCCCTCTTTTCACTAATTGCGAGTCTGGATGGTTGGCAGCTCTGCTTGTGCTATGCTATACTTACTATAATTCACTTTTTCCTAACCAGTGTAAATCATGGCACTTTCAAGTGGTTGCATTTTCAGGATTAGCTGCGATGGAAGCCAAGGTACACATATAAGAACAATGCAGGTTTTATTTACATATTATATGTATGTAATAGTTTGGTTTGTTGGGTTTAATGCCAGTTTTTAAGCACATGATAGGCTTTGCATGGCTAATTTGGTGGAAGAAGAACCTTGGAAAAACCACTGATCCATGGGAAATTACTGACAAGCATTCTCACATGCCCACAATGGGAACAAAAATCAAATTTGCCTGAGAAAAGTTTGATTGTGCTGCAGATATGCAGAATTTTATTTTCAAGTTGTTGAAAGACTATTAATTTATGAATATTTATCCCCATTTGTGCCCCATTCCCTTTTCAAGATTGTTTACTTGCAATACTTCTGTTGAAAGCTGTAAACATTGTGCACAAAACAAAGCATGTGATCTATGGATGGGGAACAAATTGCCATGTGCTCACTTGGCTTTAACATGCATGTGATTCTACCAGTGGTAGGACAAAAATACCATTTATAAAGCCATCAACCAAACATAAAGCCATCAACTGCAAATACCATTTTATAGTTGAAATTTATTGCTTTTGATAATTAACTAATTTTGTTTTTTAATTAAAAAGAAAATAAAACTAACAGATACCAACCAATGTACTTGGGACCAAAACTGTTCCAGCAGTCATTACTAACAGTGCATCAATGTGTGGCTGAATGATCAGATTAACTTAGCATGTGTTCACAAAAAGCTGTTAAGTGATTATGTTATTGTTGTAATCTGGTGATTTTATGCCAGATGTGCAGGTTTTTTTGTTTGTGTTTTCATAAGTTAGAAAGTGATCAGAAGTGGTCCACGATGACTTTTGAGTCTTTGATTAAAATCTGCTATCCTATGGTGGAAGTGAGATAAAAAGGAAAGACCGACCAAATGATGATTTGTAAGAAACATGAGTAACTATTTGAAGCTTTTGTCTTGTTTAAGTGCTATTGCATTGAGCAAGATGTTTTTAGTTCAGATTTAATGAATAATAACTGAGCTGTCCCTTGGTCACACTTGCTCTAATGTAATGCAGCACAAAGTGGCACCTAAAAGTGTAAAGGAAAAACTGTATAAAGCAAAACTAATGACACTGCTGATGCAATGAGTAAGGAGGACATTGACAGCAATTGGTTGACATCAAGACCTGGAGGAAGACATTGATTTGCATGAAATACTCAGAGATCTGAGTAAACAAGGGTCATTTTAATATGATTTTGTTTGCTTCTTTTCACATTTAAAATACAGCAATTGCAGTGTTGTGTGACAAATAATATTATTAAAACAAATTAGGCCCATTTGGGCACATGGAATTGGAGTAAGGGGTTGTGGAATTTAATCCAGGGGCTTGTGAATTTTTTTAAGTTACCAGTGCTGGGCGTCTGTTCGAAAGTATTTTCTTGGAGCACTGACTATTTAGTATCATTCTAGATTAGTCACTGAAGTCAGTGAATTCAACTTTTAGTCACTAAAGTCAGTGAATTCAACTTTTAGTCACTAAAGTCAGTGAATTCAACTTTTAGTCACTAAAGGCAGTGAATTCAACTTTTCCAATTAGTCGATACTAGCCAGAGATCCCAAACCTTTTATTATCTTCAGTAAGGAATCAGGGCTTGGGGATGTTACACCAAAATAGTTCCATGTGTTTGAAAACTGTTTTTACAATTATCACACTAACTTACTTGATGAGTTTAACACCTGTCCATTTGTGCGATGAGCTTTTATTGTACCTTGTCTAGTGTAGGATGTTGGTTGGTACTAAGTTAATACAATAAACAGATAAATTAATTATTAAAATGAATGAATTGACTTCTTGACTATTGTAATAGTGACTGCTGGTAAGTTTCAAATGGGTTAGTGATGGTTTTAGTGATAATCAGCATAATCACTAATTGTAAGATAGTGGATTAGCATTCATTTGGAGTCCTGCAGTACCATGTGTAGTAGATGTCATGTCATTGTTATCAGTAGCTAATCTCAAGTAATGTTACTATTTTTGAATTTTGCTATTGCTTCTAAATTTGCCATAAAAATTGAACGGAAATAGTTAAGAAAATGGTTTTAGCATTTATGTAATTTTATTCATGAACTAAGTTCTTACACCTTTTATTAATTTACTGTATTTTTGACAGCCTAGATCTGGAGGGGGTGGGTAATCAATAAATGGAAAGAAAACTTGTCCTGCAAAATTCCATTGAAATGTATTATATTACTGCTTCATTGTTATTAACACCCACCGACCTCTCCCGGCACCTAGTTCAACTCTCAGTAACCTGGGGTTCATAATACCAAATCCAATACAGTATGCATTATGTGCCTTCCTGCTTTTAATTCATATACAGTATAAAGTTTTGTCCCAAAGATGTACTTTTTATTTGACCCATCCCAGTCATGTCCACATGAGCTAGGTAAGAATACATTGCTGTGAAGATAACTTCCATACAGAGATGCACTGGTAAAAGACAGAGGATATGAATGTGTTTAAAAATAGGTATAAGAAAATGTTCCATTAGTGAATAGGAAACCTTGTATTGTCATGAGTGGTAAAGCCATGCATGTTAATATAAAGTGTTTCCACTTCACAAGTGAAATATTACGTTATATCTACCAAAAAAACATGGATTTTTTGTAATTATATATCTTTGAAGTTAAAATCTGTTGACTTGCATAGATTTTTGTTTCTCATTCTGTACCATTACAGATAATGGCAGCATTACTGTGTCAATAAAAAGAAACTTTGAAATTTTAAAATAATTTAGAAGTGACATTTTACAATTTAGTTCCTACAGGAACTTCTCCCTTGATAACTCGTGCACGACAGTCCAAAAACATAAGACTGCACTACAGGCGAGGGCATGAGTTACTGAATGACCACTAAAAAATGATGAAGGGCATGCTATCCTGGCTTGACATTGAAAACAACATAGAAGGGGAATAGTGGTGGTACTTAATGGCTGAATACCTCTTTTATATGTGTGTTGGAAACAACTGTCAGTTAACAGCTTTTTTTAATGAAATTGTTCACTTTGCAGTATAAATGACCTTTATTTCCAACATAATTTATTTGTAAGGTAAATGTAACAAAATATAACCTTTTATTATATGTTGAGAATATCATGATGTTGATTCAAATTTTCAGACACTAACCGCCATTTTCAGTGATAAAAAGAGCAATATTTCAGGGTTTTGTTTACGTATGTAAGGGCAGATTTATTATATACATAAGGACAGATCTATTACATTCACAAGGACAGAGCTATTACATATGTAAGGGCAGATGTATTACATACATAAGGACAGATCTATTGCATATGTTAGGGCATGCATAAGGGCAGATATGTTTCCTAATTAGGAAAGTAGTTCAAAGTGATATCACCATTGTAGTGATAAAGTGATATTACCATATTTACTGTATATGTTGGGACACCATAAATTAATTTTGAAAGTAAATTTTTTGTGCACTGTATGTTATGGGGAAAATTGTTTTCTTGAGTTTTTAAGTTGTGGGTACACTTTTTTAATCATTTGAAAATTACATGTCGGAAAATGTGCTCCAGCTTAAAATTAATTTTAAAAAATATAAAACTGTACTTGAGATAAAACTCTATAATCCACTGCTGCATCATCTCATCAGCACAACCGTTCTCCAGCACACATATGATCCATTCCTTTGGTGCATGAATATTTATTTTAGCTTTCTCATACTGTCAAAAATTATTGTTAGAGGCAACACATCACCTAACAGAAATTACAAGGACTAAAGTCAGATTTTTTTCAAATCTGCACCATTCGTGCTAATTCTCACACTTTTGACCCCCATCTTATCGTCAGTCTGTCCAGGAATGAGATCAAAGTACACTTGAATTTCATCTGTGTTAATGATCATATTGTTGGCGAAATCATCTGCTTCTCTTCTGGCCTTCATGAATTCATCAAATGATTTTATTTTCTCCAAATCTTCTGGGCAATGCTGGGTCATCAATGTCTGTGCACGAAGCACTGTAATGTGTCACTTTAAAAATTGTTCCATTGTTTCAATTTATTTTCAAAATGCCCATGAATACCAGTGAAAAGGAACCAAAGTTAGCTTCCATATCTTGGCCGTCTTTGTATATTAGAAAAAAAATCCCCCACTCCCCCTTTAAAAAAAAATGGACTCACTTAAAAGAATCCAAAGTAGGCTTCCGAAGTCAGCTTGCTTTGCAATAAAATAACCTTTGTATTGATATCCTTTAAAAAAAAGAAAAACCAGCTTCAAAGTATCCAAACTCAGCTTGCGAGGTTGGCTTGCTTTGTAATAAAAGTAACTTTTGTCTTTGATGTCCTGTCGGTAAGTTCAAATAATGAGTTTACTGCTTGTTGCCAGTTGTGTTTATTCACCACCCGGGCTTCGATGTGCTTGGCATCAGTAGTTATAATTACTACAAACGGGCAATGATATATGCAGGTAAATAGTATACACAGCAATAACTTGCTTTAATGATACTTTGGTAACCAGTGCTAGCGAAAAGATTGTCACTTGCACTCAAGTGAATGTGTTTTCAAATAATGATTTTTATTTGCGAGATACCGTCCTATGTTTGACCTGGACATAATTCAGTTTTGGTTATTTTGCACCTAACACCATGTCATGTGTGAATGACAGTTGTCTTCAAGACATCGGTTGATTATTTCCCTCTCTTCTATGATTTTGTTGGATCCTGTTTTTAGTTGGATAACATATTCAAACCTTTGAGCAGAATCAAACACAGTTTCTTTCTCAATGGCCGTGTCAATTAACAACATCATGTGTTACCGGACATATGCGATACATGCTACAGTATGGAAGCCTGCATCATATAAGGACTTCATGGATATATTTTATTCTTTAATGCTCAGGATGAATGAAAAGGAATAAATGATAACAATACAAAGCTAGTTTCTTTCTTTTTATTATCAGATAAGCATTTTATTTATTTATTTTATTGCAACATGCGGGGGTTGGGGCACAAATTCAATACAAATTTATTTAATTTCTTAAGTCTTCAGACATATGACCTAGGTTTCACGATAAGTTCTGGGACTGGAAAAAAAAATTATTTTGTTGTGTCTCAATATATACAGTAAATATGGCAACTTAATTGCAGTGTCGATCAGAGGCAAGTTTCCACTTAAATGAGAATCATATAAATCAAAAGTCATAGCTGGTAATTGTATGCAAGATTTTAGATGCTGGCAGTGTTTTTTTTATTACAGGTCAGGGTTTTGCTGACAGGAGGAAAAAGAAAATCCAGCATGAGTACCTAAAGCTTTTAAAGAGAGAAAATAGAAGAACTGAGAAAGCGGCTTTACACAGTGATGCAGCTGATTGCAGAAAACAAAGAGGTTTCAGGTCATTAGAAATTCATTAGTCATCATTGTGATCATCATTTTCCACAGTCCCTTTGTCATTGACAGGGAATTCATGTAGTAGTAATAATCATCTCTATAAAGTCAAGGACTCATCATGATAGTTATGTTCCTGTGGTTTTGAATTACAGATTTAAAGTTAAAGCAATACTGTTTGCATCTGTTACAAGCTTAGAAGGCCTGACTATGGAAATCTATAGTGATGGCTTCATCATCAGTCACTTGTGGCATTGTGTGTGTTGTTTTATTTTGTGTGTAATTTGGATTTTTAACGTAGCTTTAACAATTTTTCAGTCATATTGCTAGGATGTCTGCAGTGTAGCAGTTTATAGTAATGTCTAGCACTGGGGCATCTTGCCTCAGACATGTAGCATAATGTCCTACCCAGTCACATTATTCTGACACCAGGGTGACCGGTCCTTACACTAACCTCTTAATGCTGAGTGCCTAGCAAGGCAGCTGTTAGTACCATTTTTTATAAATCTTTGGTATGACTCGGCCGGGGTTCGAACCCATGTCCTCCCGCATCTGAGGCAGATGCTCTAACCACTTGTGGCATTAAGGTTTACTACGGAAATCATATATACATGATTTTTTCCTCTTGGGGTTGATAAGTATATGATATGTCTCAACACACTGAGTGAGTAAGCAAGTGAGTCAGTAATTTATTTATTTTATTTATTACTTCTTGCAAAACATCAGTTTTCTTTTATGGGCTGAATAAGAACATTACAATTTAAGGTACTGTGAGTCAGTATGAAAAATCTGTCGCAGAAAACGATACAATTTAAGATACTGCAAGTCAGTATGAAAATCTGTCACAGAAAACAATACAATTTAAGGTACTGTGAATTGAAGTGAAAATCTGTCACAGAAAACAATACAATTTAAGGTACTGTTCATTAGGATGAAAATCTGTAACAAAATACAGTGTAGGGGACGTCCATAAAATACATATGCATGGAGGGGTGGGACAGGGTTTAACAAAAGCGTACGCCTGGGGGAGGTTAATTATGTATGTTCTGCACCCTAATGGGGTCAGTATACATGAGCTATATAAGGTCCTTTATTACAAGAGTTCTAATATTTTAGTCTGTAATGCAGCTGTAAACAGGATATAAAGCAAATTATATCTTTCATATTTCAAGTGTCCTAGCTATTGTTGGAAGGAGGGTGATGCACAAGTGTACATACACGCAGGGGAGGGTTTACAAAAGTGTACGCTGTGCAAAAGGATGGGGAAGGTGGTAAAAAATGGCCAAGATTTTACATATGTACTTTATGGATGTCCCCTTAAGGTACTGTGAGTTGGTGTGAAAATCTGTCACAGAGAACATTACAGTTTAAGGTGCTGTGAGTCAGTATGAAAATCTGTCACAGAAAATAATGCAATTTAAGGTATTGTGAGTTAGCATGAAAATCTGTCACAGAACTCTAGATAAACAGCTGATTGGCATATTTAAGATGTGCAATTTGACATGCATTGCATATTAAAGAAATTGTAATATGTATTCAAATTACATACAAAAAGTATTTAAAGCATTTAGTGCAAAGTTGTCATTGTATTGGTCCTGTCATCAAAGTTAATGTTTTGTTATGGCAGTCAGTATAAATCTCAGAGTCAGTGTTGTGTTTTGGCAGTCAGTATAAATCTCAAAGTCAGTGTTGTGTTGTGGCAGTCAGTATAAATCTCAAAGTCAGTGTTGTGTTGTGGCAGTCAGTATAAATCTCTCAGTCAGTGTTGTGTTATGGCAGTCAGTATAAATCTCAAAGTCAGTGTTGTGTTATGGCAGTCAGTATAAATCTCAAAGTCATTGTTGTGTTGTGGCTGTCAGTATAAATCTCAAAGTCAGTGTTAAGTTCAGTCAGTATAAATCTCAAAGTCAGTGTTGTGCTATGGCAGTCAGTATAAATCTCAAAGTCAGTGTTGTGCTATGGCAGTCAGTATAAATCTCAAAGTCAGTGTTGTGTTATGGCAGTCAGTATAAATCTCAAAGTCAGTGTTGTGTTATGGCAGTCAGTATAAATCTCAAAGTCAGTGTTGTGTTATGGCAGTCTGTATAAATTTCAGTCAGTGTTGTGTTCAGTCGGTATAAACCATGCTATAAGCTCATGTTCCTGTTTCTATGCACATTACAAGTGACAGTACTTGATCACTTTGAGACCACTGAAACAGAACCATATAATCAAACATCCCTGAAATAATCTTGGTCATAAAGCTGTTTGTTCTATTAAAAAGGCATGATGAACATCTTGATGATTAAGATTTAGTTTCATAGTGTACGTTTTGCATTTTGCTGTGTTTAGAAAATACCCCATCATAAAATGCCGAATTTTATAAAATTTATATCTAGAGCTCTGCTATCAGACTCACTGTGTATAATAATAATTTAGTTATCAGACTTGATGTATATAACAATAACTCTGCTATCCAACTCAATGCATATAAAAGTAACTGTGCTATCAGATGCACTGTCTTTTAAAGTAACTCTATCAGATACACTGTGTATAACAATAACTCTGCTTTCAAACTCAATTTATATAATAACTATCAAACTCACTGTGTGTAATAATAATAACTCTGCTGTCAGACTCAATGTATACAATAAAACCTGTCTTGACCAATCTCTGCTATGAGCAACCACCTGTCATTTATGACCCCAGTCATAATGCATTTATTATATAAATGCACTGTCATGAGTGACCACCTGCTGAATATGACCAGTGACCATGATGTCATGGCAAAATATGCATTTCAACACTTATGAATGACTGCATTGCAAAATAGACAAACATCACTGACCTTTTGTAATCATTTGTAACTATGACTGCTTAGACTGTTCTTAACAATAAATAGACGATTTCTGAAATTTTATGGGTCATGCATGTAGTGTCTTGTTTTGTAGATTGTAAGTCAGACCAAAGTACATGCAGGTTGTTCCAGCACTAAGAACGACCATATTGCGGAAATAGAGACAAACACCACTGACCTTTATGTGATTCTTGGTAACCAAAACCGTTTGAAAAGTAAAGACTTCTGATCATAAAAAAAGGAACAAAGAAGAAAGAAAATAAAGAAAGAAAAAGGAGCCTGGCCACTGTTTTGTCAATTTGACAGATCAAGCATTTAGTGTTATTTGTTTAAGAATGTAAACCAGGCTAAAGTATATGTCACGAACTGCCATTATAGTGATGAAGTCAAAGTAGTGGTCGCTTACATTGTTCATCTTTGGAGTTAGTCCATATTGCCTATGGATGAATGAGGTTATTGTCTATTAAACCAGCAAGTGAAACTTCTTTCCAGGATTCAGTTGATATTGTTAAAGGATTGTGTTGTACTTTGCTTTTTTCCATGTTACAGTGATTACATCGCACATACAAAGCTGTCATCTATTCAGGTTGGTTTGGCTGGTTACACCCTTTGTTTATAGAGTTAATCCCTTTATGTCATCTGTGAATTAAGACGATGACTTTTGTCTCTGGCTAAATAAGTTTATTGTTTTATTTTATTCATTGGTATATATACAGTGTACGTGTATATATATTCCATATTTCCCCAAGACCTGGTCAAGACTGTCATTACAGTTATTACAATTGAGCATTAATAACATTAAAACCTTAAATGGTAGAACCTCCAACAAAACAAACAACAAAGTTTAACAAAAAGAAGGAGGAGACCGCTCACAAAATAGCAGTTTAAAAATTGGTAAAACAAATTCAGGGTGTTATAAAGGTCAAAGAATAAACTAACAATTTCGTATGCTAATACATGCACATGTGAGCTTAAAATATAAATTTGATTCATGTTTAGTGATAGTATAAATTTATTGCTATATGATTTTGTTTTCAGATTAATGCATAAAATATTTTAACAGGAACTATGAATGCAGAATACAATATATGTACAGTGATTGTGATTTTTTTTCCTTCTTAAATAATGCAGAAATGTGACCTTGGAAACTGGCCTTTTTGTACAAACCTATTTTGAGAGACAACCTGATTTGAGAGACCCATTTTTTGTTGGCAGAAGGGACAGTCTCTCAAAAGAGATTGTACTGTAAAATAATAACTCTATCAGACTCGTTGTATACACTAATAACAGGTGTCATGCTTGTTATTCAAGGGGAATTCAAAAACTTGCTTTTAAAAAAATAACTGTTTGAAATCTTCTAAAATTCATTAGTGTTTTGTTCTGGAAAACATACAGACATTCACATGCACACGACTTCACTGTTATTACTGTAGTAAAATCTTAATTGAACTCTCCATGATGGTAAATTCATGTCTGATGCCACTGTTTCAACTGTCAGAGAATTGGTATGAAATTCTGATATACATTTATTTTCATGGCCAAAAAAAATGCATCAGGCTTCCTTGTTTTGTTTTCATGGCCAAAAAAATGCATCAGGCTTCCTTGTTTTGTTTTCATGAAAATAAGCTGGAGAAAATCTACACCAAATCCCATAGTACCCAAGTCAGAGAAAGTCTACACCAAATCCCATAGTACCCAAGTCAGAGAAAATCTACACCAAATCCCATAGTACCCAAGTGAGAGAAAGTTTGCACAGGACTGTCGAAAGACTTTTCTTGAACTTCCTGGACAAATGTGTTTTATTATACAAAATTAAAACTTGAACTGCAAGTGGACATATTACTTTTTGATTACCATATTCATTGTGATGTCTGATTTTTCTTACTCAGTACTTTTTATGGTCAGAATTTGTTAAGTGCAATTATAGCATTGATGTTTTTCCAATTTTTAGAAGAAAATAAATTAATATTGGAGTTTTTAATTTTCAGTGCAAAGTCTGGTAGACACAAGTTCAGTAAAGCCCATGAGGAATATGAGAGGAGAAAACAAATAAAGCTTGAAAAGAAAGAGGTGATGGTTAATAATCTCCTTTTGTTTTGCCACCACAAACCTAATTTATTTTGCTATATACTCATGAACCTTTCATTTACAAATAATTATTGGTTTCAAAAAATATAGATCATTATTTTCAGCTGATTCTTAAATACAAGAGGAAAAAATTTGATTTTTGTATGTTTTATGGTGTAAAAACGAGTTGAGGCTATGACAATTTATAGACAATACTGTCATCATTAACCAGACTTTTATGTCCATTCTTAAATAAGGTACATTGTTTTCCCAACCAATAACCATTTTGGTCAGTTTCAGGTTTGAGTGGCACAAGTTTAATCATCTGTCTGTAATAAATAGTTTTTATGTTGAATTGAAACTTTTCTTGAAGTCAGACTGGTTGAAGATTAAATGCATTCTGTCTTTGCTGGTTTGTAAAGAAAACAGCATGCCAGTCAGTTATCTGTAAGCTTGCATTATCAGTGTAAAATGTAATTGTAAGCAACAGTTAAAGAGTACTGAATTAGTCATCAGTTTGATCAGCTAATTTAGATGACATACATAAATACATTTCAAGCACAATAAAGATCAACCTCAGGAAAGGAAAGAAAAGTTTTGTGGGGAGGGGTTGCCTAAAAAGGCTAGAGGAACAAAAGAGAGCGATGTTAATCTCGCAGTTTGAGAGGCTAGATCATCTTTTAGCTGAACCTAGACCATTCTAATTTTGGCCTACTAGCCATACAAGGATAAGTCAGGGAAAATTCTGTAATTTGTGTTTGTTTTCTTTGTGACGTGTAAAAATTGGGCTTCTTACTTCAAGATTCACTTCCCCTGCAACAGTTTTTAGTTTGGCTAGAGATTTTTTACCCCTGATCTACTTCCTATTATGTGACTTTTAATCAATAGATCTAAAACCTAAAACGAGATATACATGTTTCATTTGACCTACAAGAACATTTGAAAATGAACTCACCCATTTTGCCTAAATTAGACATTGAATAGGTCCAAACTATATTTTGGTGGATCCAGGCCAAAAGAATCCTTTGTGCTGCACGTTATTTAGATCAGACTTCAAATTATATATTGCATATGCAAAAGGTATAATTTTTGTTTTGCTTTCAAGATATCATCAATATAGAGAGAGGTCAATTGTTTTATAATTTCAAGCACAAGAAATTAACTTTTAATCTTGGATATTGTACATGCTTTAAGGAAGATAAATGAAATTGTCCCTGAAATGTAAGTGAGATTGGTAAACTTTAGTAAGAAACTGATTGTCCCACAAAGGACACTGCTGAGCTTGAAAATTACACTACCCTAAATTGTACTCAGCTAGAACATGTTACGTGTATCTCACACTACCCTAAATTGTACTCAGCTGAACATGTTATATGTATCTTACATTACCCTAAATTGTACTCAGCTTGAACATATTATATATATCTTACACTACCCTAAATTGTACTCAGCTTGAACATATTATATGTATCTTACACTACCCTAAATTGTACTCAGCTTGAACATATTATATGAATCTTACACTACCCTAAATTGTACTCAGCTTGAACATATTATATGTATCTTACACTACCCTAAATTGTACTCAGCTTGAACATATTATATGTATCTTACACTACCCTAAATTGTACTCAGCTTGAAATGAAAGCTTACACATCAGGATGAAAAAGATAAACTTTTTGCACTTTTAACATGAATCTAGGAAAATAGTGACAATCATCCATTTTGTTTGTAATGGGCTTGGATGAATAAGCCCATATATAGTCCTTCGGTCTTACATAACCAACTCAGCAAAGTGCGAAATGACATCCAGAGACAACTGTAACTTGTCTTTTTCTACCTTAATTTGGTTTATGAGACTTTGAGAACTGGCTGTTTAAGATGGGATTGCTTAACCCTTTACTGAACAATGACACATTTTGACACTAATCATTTACTGCACAAAGATAATTTTGGACATTTTTCATGACAGGTCTGATTAAGATACCAGGTAGTACCAAACTGAAGTCTTATACTCATAACTATCACTGATATGGCTCTAGAATGTGGAAAGTTAATATGAAGCAAATCAGTAGTTGAGTTGCAGGATTAAACCAACTGTACAGTTAAATATACACTCACCCATTTATGTAGCAGTGTGTCCACCAATCATAAAATTGTGATTTGCATCCCACAGCTGCGATGTGAAGTCATTTAAATTTTTGAATATTACAGTTGAATGATTTTTGATAATATGCACTGGAATGCATTATTCTGTGAATCTGTCCAGTTAATTTTTATCAAGCTTTCATCAAATTAGAACTTTGGAAGGAGGCTGTGCACTAAAAGTATCTTACTGGTGTGTTCAAGTTTATATCAATCATTTCATCAAAACAATATGACCAAGAATCACCATTTTCTCAAAACCATGGATTTTCAATATTTAAAAAACACTTACTCATTAATTGTTTGTCCTTGAATATTCATCAATTTATAGAAACAAGGAAAAACCATCACATGGCATGGAAAATTCTATTCAACTCCAACAAATTCTCTTCAACTCAGTATATGATTTGTCTGTAGAGAAACATGTTTCAGTGCATTTAAATCTATATTTAATGGC
The DNA here is from genome assembly GCA_016617855.1 of Megalonaias nervosa. Taxonomy (NCBI): domain Eukaryota; kingdom Metazoa; phylum Mollusca; class Bivalvia; order Unionida; family Unionidae; genus Megalonaias; species Megalonaias nervosa. The sequence goes on from JAECUM010001953.1 coordinate 80,469, forward strand.
ATATATCATTTTTAATCATTATATATATCATAATACAAGAAACTTTTCTGAGTCTGTCAGTCAAGTACATCACATTTTGAAAGTCCATTGAAATCATTAAACATGCAGTTGATAGCCCATCAGTACTAATTTCATTCTTATTCTTGTTTGGATTTTTTTTCTTCCTCAGTTTTCAAAGATTTACTAAAACTTTTGATTTTAATCAGTAGCAATTTAATTACTGCTTCCGAGGACACATTCAGGTTGCTTCTGCATTGATAATGTGAGGATAGTTGTCTGGTTTTAAGACTTTGAAAATCCAACAACTTTTTCTGGCGTATAAAATTCACAGAAGGATAATACTAAGCTAACATTGTAATTTTTCATTAATATGGGGATATGGAGAAGAGATAAATTAATTGATATTAGTCTTTGAATACCATATTTTCTAGTCTGTAAGTTGAAACTTTTTGACATGGAAGTCTTGGCTTCATCTAAATACTCTTGAAAGTCTGGACATCATCTAATGCTCTGTATCAACATTATGTCATTGAAATGGCTTAAAGTACCAGTAATATCATGATTATGAGATTAATTCGCAAAAGCAAAACAGAGCATATATTCTTGTGTAGTTATCATGTCCATATAAATTGTTATAAACTTAATAGGACTGCTTTTATATTATAATTTTTATCATTATTTTTATGTACAGTCAAACCTGTCCTAATGGTCAAATAAGTTTAGCGATCGCATGATCACAGTGGCAATTCTATCTTTCCCCCAGAAAATTTCTTATGTAAATGTAATCAGCAGTCACCTGATTTCCATGGTAAGCAGCCAGATATTTCTTAACAAGCAGAGACTTTACATTATCTTCCAGTCAATGGCCATATGTTTTTTAACCAAGCAGTTGTTTCACCCTGCCTTCTGTAGTCAGTGGCCATGTGTTTCTTCCCCTGGCAGTGGTTTCATCCTGTCTTCGGCAGTCAGTGGCCATGTGTTTCTTAATCAAGCAATGGTTTCATCATGCATTCTGTGATCACTGGAGCATAACAACAGTGACTGCTCCAAGTATGCAGATTAAACTCGAATTAAAGCTTTCTATGATGAAAAAAATAATTCAGAGTGTAGAGATACACTGCACTTATGATATCTCTTACAGTTTATATAGTACCAAAAATAGCCACAGGAAGCTTCTTTTCATTCCCATATCATCAAAGGCCTCTCACAAAAGCCGACTGTTTTTGAATCTCAGTGAGTTTGTGCAAAATTCATCAATTGTTTGAAGTGTGAACACCTGTTTTCATGCCTAATTACACGAGCTGGTGAATGACTTCCTAACACCCGTTAATTTCCTAACTACCCAAGACTTTGAAAGATTCTACTTTACACATCTTCTGTCTCAACACAGTCAACATAAGTCTCAATCTTTATGTCCAATATCTTCTTACCAGATACACAAGTCCAACTGCAAAGAAAATAGATCCTGATCTGCTGTTGCATTATGTAGTGGAAAATCAGGTTCTGTTTAGTTTCTTATACTGATTACTCATAACATGGATCTAGATCTTTAAGCACAATATGAAACGACAGTTCTGGGTCTGTGCAATTTGCAGTTGGGCTTGACTTATAAGTGAACGTATATGGTAAATCTCATCATCTTTTCAATCTCTTAATTTAGTATTTCAATATCAGGTAAAGTCAAATCAATATAGTCATGAGATGCAGGTCAAAATTAGTGATGTATTCAGCTTGGTTATATAAGGTATGAAACCACCAGCAGATCCATGCTCCTCTCTGCAGTGGCTTCTTGATCATTACTGGGGAAAGGGGGGATTACTGCCAGGTGAGTTTGTGATATACCAGTACACAAAAGTGTCAGCACTTTCATGTAGTTTGCATTTGTTGCACTGTACCCTGGAGTTCGACGTGCCCTTTATACATGTTGGCATGTATTCTTTCAAGTGCTGGTGGCAGTAGATATCTCTGCTGATTTCGTTTATTGAAATTACTCAATCACCTTGTGTAATTTACTTGTGAAAGCATCAGATTTATTGGAGAGTGATTATGTCCCATGCTAACTGTGACTGAAAAATAGAAATCTGCATTTGTCCAACTATTTTACACCGACAGCAACTGACATGTCCTTGACAAGTAATTTATACATTTTTACTAGCCCAGCCAAGAATCAAATTTGACCTGAAGATTGGGGTATGGAATTTATTGAGCCCTGTTCAATGGATTTTACATTAATTTTCTTATATGCAGAAATGAAAAGTCTTAGTATACAATATATTCAGTAAAGTACACAACAAATACATATCAGATACAGATTTCTTTATACTTCATAGCAGCACATTGTACTGCTGTCTGATATTGTTAGGTGATATTGCTGGTTTTTATGTCACACATCATAAATTACATAATACATAATCTTGTGACACTTTCACTCCAGTAAGAGACAATATGTTTTTCCTATTCAGGTTGCACTGAAGAAGAAAAGAGAGCTAGCTGCTGCTTTAGATAAATACAAACAGAGGAAAAAGGAGAAGTTTAAAAAGCTGTGCAAGAAAACATATAAAGGACAGCCAGTCATGAAGGATAGAATTGAGCATTTACTAGAAAAAATACAGAGACAGGTTAATCAAACATGATTAAAGGATGTTCTTTATATTTTTGTTGTGGTTATAATTTTTAGCCGAACTCTGCAAAGTAGAGTAGAGCTAATGTACTACCCCCATTGTTGACATCTGCATAGATAAGAGATTACACAAAACATCTCGCCTACCACATCACAAATATTAGGCTACAATTACCTGATATTGGAAATCATTAAATTGTGACATACAGATTTAAATCAAAATTTTTAAATGTTCCTCATAAACACAAATTTTGGGAAATGAGACTTGGACTGCCAAGACCATCAGTATAGACAGTTTGCAGATAAAGATTGGGGGTAAGATACTAAAACCCCACCACCACCAACAAATACACAGGCAAATACACTTGATTGTTTAAAACAATAGGATTTACAGTCTAGATTCCTTTGTCCATACAAATGGTTCATGGTAAATTTATCAGATAAAGGCAAATGCTGATACAAAACAAGACCTTCATGGTTGTCTCTAGGGGACTTCTCAGTCAGCTCCAGTTGTGTTTATTTATGAATATGTGAGGATCAGAAAAAGAATTAAAGAATTAAAATGGATGGAAAGACAGATTTGTTTAACCCTTTACCTCATAGAGTGTATGGCTTTTAGCCCTTCGATATACATGTAGCAAAGTTACCCAGTGCAGTGCGCTATAAATAGAACACCTGTTACTTGTTTGACTCCATACACATAGGCCTGCCTGTTAACTGTTAAGCAGTGTATTGTATGTTACGTTTAACAGCAATTTGAACCATTTTACATTTTTGGTACACATATATTATGTATGGAAAGATTTATGAGTAAAAGCCAATTGTTACAGCTGTATAATTATTTTTCACAGAAGAATTTTTTATGTGCTTTAAAATCTTGAGAGAATTCATTCACCGTCAAGTCAGTGAAGCCGCGTGACCAACCGTAGCTGCGATTTCTCATAACTCGAAATTTACAAGTTCTTTGTCTGTGTCTACATCACTAAATCATCTGAATTTGATAATTTATAAAAACTAATTGCTGCCTACATCAATATCAGAGCCTTTACCTAAGTTATTGAAGCTTTAATAGTTGTGATTCTAATCATGAAAACTCAAGTACTGAATGAAATCCTTGACCTTCATTTTGGAGCGTGGAGAATACGACCCAGTTACTTTAAATAGCAGATTTCGACCAGAGCATCAACAGCGACCAAATGATCTGACATAATGGTCATTCACACCAGTGAATGTAGTATCTAATAGGAGGCGCTATGAAAACCTGCTCAAAATGGCTGATATTTACAGCAGGCGTCGAAAGGCGCTTCCATGAGAATGGTGTGGAGGCGTCCAAAGGCGCTTGCATGAGGTAAAGGGTAAAATGGTGGTATCAGAATGAGAGATAGATTGGGAGAGAAAAAAATAGATAAGAATGTGTGAACAGATAAAGGGAATACCAACAATATTTTCAGATGTTTGAAAAATTGGAAAGAAAAAAGAATGTCAAAGAAACAGTTTTGATTCATTAGTTAAGCATCATCAGCTATATTTGGTCATAGAACAGTCATTGGCTTCTTTTCCACTTTTATTCCACCATGACACAACAGTTCAGAATACTCTTCTGTGTCTCACTAAAAACATTGCCTCATTGTCTACATATATACTTGCTTATCAGTTGGGCTGAACTGCAGACTGCATAAACCCTGATTTGACATCACATAGAGCATCAGCAGATATGGATCTACTCAGTTTGTTATGAGTAAACAGTAGAACAGACAGCATATACCCTGATCTGCTAGCACATTATTTGTAAGCAGATCTGGGTCTATGTTGTTTGCAGTTAAACACAGCTGGTAAGTAGTTACATGCATTGTAAAGCTTTCAGTACAAGAATGTAAAGACTGACAATTGTGGGTCAAGTTTCAACGGTATGTAGTGTATAGGTTAAGCCCACCTTTCCTGTAGGGCCAACACTTTGGTCCAATGATGAAAATCTACTTGCCCGTGTATCAGATGAATGAATCCATTCTGAATTATATTGATGAACTGTGTGTCCAAACTTACATGTTGGAGTTGGAAATTGAATTTCTTATGTTAACCAGACTAAATATAATAGAACAAAATGATTCTCGGTTTGTGTCAAATAAAAGCAATTGTGCAGTAATGAATGCTACATAAATGCAGTTAGATGGTATTTTGATCCTTTTCCCAGTAATTGTGTTGACACAATAAAATTTTGTGACACTACAATGAGCGTGATGTAATAGTGACATCAGATTACTTAAAATTGAATTGTTCATACCACATTCTTTAATAAAAAGTATAGATTTCATATATAAAGGGATTTGTCAGTTGCATATAGTTTTTTTCTCTGATGTACCTTTTAAAATGCTTGCATCAGTATGTTGAGTTTTTCTTGTGTCATTTTCATTTTACTTTGTGGGATGTTGGTGTTTTGTTTTTTGTTGTTTTGTTTACCCAAGCCATGGTTTTGGTTTCAATTGCAAGTGAGGGAAGTAAAATCTAAGGCTGAAAAGTATGGTTGGACACATAAAAATCTTGATAGGTTTCGTACATGTGGAACCAGACCCGTTAGCATTGAAACCGAGAGCACAACTATGGAACTTCAATTCAAATTTTTAAAGTTTCATTTTCTAATACTTTGCAGAGAATGACAGCGGTGAAAATTGCAAAAGTTTTGCATTATCTCATTTATGTTGTACCAGATTTTAAAGATTCTTGAGCATGATTTTTCAATTTGGAGGTTTGAGTCATCAGTTTTTCCTTCGCAGACTTGATTATAGGACCAGGCTGTAGTCTGTGCGTCAGTATTGATCTAGAGTCCATACAATTTTTTTAAACATTTTTTGCAGAGAACTTTTTTATTTTGCAGAGAACTATTTTATTTTTTATAAAGAATATTTTTACAAAAGTGCATATATGTTCAGAACAACTCTCTACTACAGCTTTATATTATTGCTCCAAAAAATTAATGCAAATATTTTTGATATTATTGAAAACATCATTTTTAATAATGAAAAGCTTTCATTTTTTTCATAAACATCTTTTTTAAGTAAGGAAATATTTTTCATTATTTTCATATTGTTATAATTTATAACTTCTTTGTTATATCAAAAATTTGCTATTTCTACAAGATGCTTTTGAAATAGTGAAATGATTTTTGTTATTTCTTTATTTTCAAAAGATTTTTCAAACTAATGCACACATTGTTGTAATTATAAAAACTTAATCTTTTAAACAAATGAAAATTTTTTGTTATTTCAGAAATAGGTTTTATAATGAAAATATTTTATGATTTGAGAAACATATTTCAATTGTAGGAGTTTCAGACTTCTCCTAATATCAAATCTCTCTCCATTCAAAATACTGTTTCATGTTGTCTATGTAGAATCAGAAATAGGTAGAGGATATTTTCTTTTTCTATGTTAATTCATTTTGTGGTACTAAAAATATTTTAATGAGTGGCAAAGTCACAATTTCAGATATATTGTTTTTGGTACCGCAAGATGAAATATATCTGATATTAATGTAGGAAAAGAAAAGTTTTCTTTTATTATATACCAGACTTCCTCCAGAATCTAAGTTTAAAAGATTAAACTCTATCTTTGGTACAATATTCACCCCCACCCTCTTTTTGGTACAATAGACTCACCCCACCCCACCCCCCTTTTTGGATATTCTTCTCAATTTCATAGGCTGATCATATAAATATACATGACTTTAAAAAAAGCAGTAGGATTGGGTTGACCTAATCTGTTTCAGTAAGTTACATCTTTATCATTTTGTAAACTATTTGACCCAGTCTGAAAACCATGCTAGTCTGATTCAGCAATGCATTACAGTGAAAACCATGCTAGTCTGATTCAGCAATGCATTACAGTGAAAACCATGCTAGTCTGATTCAGCAATGCATTACAGTGAAAACCATGCTAGTCTGATTCAGCAATGCATTACAGTGAAAACCATGCTAGTCTGATTCAGCAATGCATTACAGTGAAAACCATGCTAGTCTGATTCAGCAATGCATTACAGTGAAAACCATGCTAGTCTGATTCAGCAATGCATTACAGTGAAAACCATGCTAGTCTGATTCAGCAATGCATTACAATGGGTTTATTGTTATTGTCAAGGAAGTAAGGGGACATAACTTCAGAGAGACATAAACAGTGTCTGGTCAAATTTCTTTATCAAAGATTAATTTCCATTTCTGAAATGGAGGGCAGATTCTATATAGTTCACAATATACTTGTTTTTGTTGCCATAGGTTCAACTTTTGTAGGCACACACAATCAAGCGTCACATGGCATGATGGAAAATCTTGTAATTTCTTTTGAAAAATAAGTATATATTTTTCATGTGTGAAAATACAGGAATGAAAACAATAGAAAAATTATTTTGCCAACAAGTCTCTATATTTCACACTTAGGTATATACTAAAACTTTCTCTATTAGGGCCTGTCTTTCTTTCACTTTCTCCTATTAGATGCTTGTTTGTTTTTGAAAAACCAAGGACTGTGACATCCTACCCATCTGTCTGCTGGTGAATAAATATTCCTCATTGTCAAAGATACAGACAGAAAACTCAGAAGTTGTGGAGGTCCGTAGATGTGCATTGAGAATTTTTACATGACTTGTGGGATAGGTTAGGTAGATATTGTTTGTTTTTCTATTAACCCAAACAATGTGATATGTATTGTATGTATAAAGTTGGTGTGTGTCATCATTATTGTGAGGTTTCTTTTTACAAATGTAGCAGTTTAAAGGAGTTGCCAACCTTAGGTCGTTTACCAGGATAACACTCGTTTCAAGTATATTGGATCCAGCCAGGGATTACTTGTAATAGGGATTAGGATGTGTATGTGTGTGTTGTTTTTGGATTTTTAATGTAGCTTTTTCAGTTTGAGTCATTCCGCTATAATGACTGCAATGTGGCAGTTTATAATGATGTCTAGCACTGGGGCATCATGCCGCAGACATGTAGCATCATGTCCCACCCAGTTGCATTATTTAAACACCAGGCCAACCAGTTTAACACTAACCTCTTAATGCTGAGTGCCAAGCAAGGCAGCTGCTAGAATAAGTCTTTGGTATTACTTGGTCTGGGTTTGAACCTGCAACCTCCCACATCTGAAGTGAATGTTCTAACCAGGATGAATGTAAAAAATTGTTAATGAACAGTTTGAAACTAGCTTCTAGCTTGCTTAATCGTGGTGCATAAATATGTAACATTTTTACATTGGAAGTGTTCTGAAACTCAGATACTAGGAATGTTTTTGAAAATAACACACATTATGGTTATCATGGAAAATTTTTAAAAAATTATAAAAATCTAATATTTTTGCAAGTGTTTTTATATTTACAAAAAGCTTTACATTGTTTTAAAACTGATTGTTTGAAACAAAAGAAAAACTTTCTGTAATTTCAGAACCAATATTTTTATAATATATTTGGAAATAACAAAGTTGATTTTGTTATAATTTTTAATTAGCTAAAATCCTGTCCGTATTTGAAAATTTTCTGTATTTCTAAAAGTTGTTTTTGAAATATAAATATTTTTGTTCTTGCAAAATAATGTTTTCAGAAGAATGAAAGTCTTTTATTATTTCAAAAACCTCATTATTTCAAATGTATTTTTTTTAAATGATGAAAATATTGCATTGCTGTGGTCTTCAAGTCCTCAAAGATTAAATCTTGAGGAGTAATGAAAGATTGCTAATCATACTCCATGACTATGAAAATGTTGTAACACTCAACTTAGAACGAACTCAAACTTCTGATAATTGATTGGCATGGACCATAAGTGCTTTTGATTCCTACTGAAGAAAAAGAAAACCAACACATTTTTAAGTAGATGGGAAAACTAGTAGAATTTTTGGTATTGTTTGGTTTTGTTTCAGTTTTTTCATGTTTACTTACAAGTCCTACTTTTAAATTTCAATGTCTACCTTATTTTTCCATAGGTGTATAATACACCCTTGACCTGTAACAGTATTTGCAAGAGTTATGTCCGTTATATACTTGTCCCTTATAACAGCTTACATTATGACTAGCTGCGTTCTGATTTGTGTATTTGAGGTCATTTAAAATGTGTCATAAAACTTTTACAATTTTAGAATATATGACATACAAATTATGTACCATGATTAAGTCTTAGAAATTAACATACAGTATTACCATTTAATGACTTTAAATGAAAATGACCAGGTACATAGGCAGAGGAAGAATATTTTAGACTTAATACTGCTTTTTAAAAGAAAAAATAATTAACGTTTTCCAGCAATGCTTTGTATTTACAGTATTTGCAAGAGTTATGTCCCTTATATACTTGTACTTTGTGTGTACTACACTCATTTAACCTTACACTTGGTGATTAGTGTTGTGCAATGGCAAAGACATCTGTTCCATTTAGGAAATATCTGTATTATCTAACCTTTAATTTTTTTCAAACTCATGAGTAACATCTAAGTGTCAGGCAGCTGGGATTTATTTTAAAAAATAATTCTGTAACAATTTTTAAGAAAAAAATGTTTTGCTTCAAATATTAATATAAAGCTCTTCTCCCAGCTAACACTAATGAGTCTTTGAAAAATCAGTAGTTTGGTTAAGACAATCAACTGTTGTTGCATGGAAAAAATGTAACTTGTATTCATTAGAAAGCAATATTAACGCCTTCACAAAGAAATGTGTATTGAACTCGGCCTGTACAAAGAAAAATATATTGAATTCAGTCTGCACAAAGAAATGTGTATTGAATTTAGCCTCATTGCTTTTGATTTGGATGGTAAAGAGGATGGGTGTAATTCACTCCATTCTATAAATGTTCCTTACACTAAAAATTCAAGTGAATCTAATTATAACTATTTCTATAAAGTGCCACATAACTTGTTTCTCAGTTATTAGTCAGTGAAAATGCCACATACTTTGTGTCTCGGTCATTACTCAGTGAAAGTGTGATAGCATTGGGAAATGTTTACTTGTTACCAGTAAACCTGATGTAATAAAAAATGTGAATTGAAAGAAATATTAAAAGAATTAATTAGTGCATAGTTGCATTAAGTTAAGGAAGCTTGACCCATTCATGACATTAAAATAACTTTTAACAATGCGTGGGTTTCCATTTGGACCTAATTCAGCTATCATATATACTCACTTTTAAGTCAAGTCAGACTGCAGACAAAGAGGTCCTGATCTGTAATATCATAATGTGCCTGCAGATCAGGGTCTATGTTGTTTGTTCTACTGATTACTCCTAACAAACTGCACAGACCCAGATCGGCCTGCACATTATGAACTGGTAGATCTGGGTCTGTGCAGTTTGCAGTTGGACATTACTTATAAGCAGTTATATACGGTAATCATCTATTTCATCTAATCAGAGGACAGTTTTATATTTTAAAAGAGTTGAAATGAATACCAATATTTTCCTATTTGAAAATTCATTGAATTATTTGGATAGAATTTGATTATTTATAAAAGTTAATAAAACTATGAAATCCATCAGTTTTTCTTTGTTTTTGTATTTATTGATGCCATCCTTACCACCATCAGCTAAGCTGCATTGAAAACACAGTTAAATCAGTCATCAAAATCTAATCAGATGAATTTTAGGGGTCTTGAATAAAGTTTTGGGGAATTCTGATGAAAACTCAAATGAATATAGTTATTTTCCATGTTCAAGTTAATTACAACCAAAAATATTCCTTTTGTGCTAAAAACAGACTTAAGGCCATGAAGGGTAGTAAGTCAAGATTTCTTATTCAGTTGAACCATCAGGCCCCTTTGGTGGAAACTTAAGCACAATAATATTCTGTAGCCTGTTAACATCTATTATGGAATCATTAGGCACCTCACAATAAACCATACAGTGGGAAATTTGTTTTAAAGATATTTGCAAAGTTACCTTAATTTTAACTTCTTTAGCACTTGGTGGCACAAAGTGATTTACTACTGAAATTTCTGCAAGGTTTTCCCAGTATTTGAAGGGATATTTTCCCAAATGGAATGTGTGCATGTGTGTAATTGGACACACACATGAAATTTAAAAATGCACCAGTTTCATTTTTTTATATAAGGAAACTACCAAAAAATGTTACACAAAGAACCAACTTTGACTTTGTATGTCATGGTTAAATCACAGACCATGAATCATTAGAAGATATAGACACCAGTGATTTTCCTTCAATTTCCCTTTGGTAAATTAATAAACTGTAATGCATGCTGCAATATTACTTATGGAATAATATATATTATCAGAAATAGTGGGTGCATTTTGTATTTTGTTGAGCATATGTTTAATAAGGAAAGCAAATTCTTGGAATTTATTCTTAAATTTATTATCAAGTTACTGATATCAGTACAGTATTACAGTTTTTGAAATAACTTGTATATCAAAAGAATTATGGCTTCATTTATTTAGGTGCCTGTTCTAATTAAGAAAAATGTTCAAAAATGTATATGCTATTGTAGAGATAGAACATTGTGGTTTAATAATCAGGAATTTGACAATTTCCATGTTGATATATTTTCTATCATTTAATGTAGATTTTGGAACCTTCTTTCATCTTGATTTTCTCAGTCCCATTTATGTCCCTTTTTGTGATGCATTGACATAGATGCTTTTGCATGACAAAGCCAGTTTGCTTCAGACTGGTACAATGAACAGCACACTGCAGGGTAGACTGTGCTGGCACAGGCATGGTGGAAAAATGAAAACCAGACTCCTTTGATGTTGAATGATAATAAACTCCTTCATTTTCTGGAAGAAAAAAAAACAATAATAATAATATCAGCATCATACCAACATTCTCTTTGTTTTCTTGCTTGTTCCGGTTGCCAGGATCCTAAAGGATACTTATTATTTCATTTTTAACTCACCTGGCCATAAACCAAGTGACCATGTATGTATCATCATCCATCATCTGTTTAAAGTTGCTGTTTACATCTTCTTTTGAAGAACCACTCAAAAAGAATTTGACCAAAATTTGACAGAAAGCATCCTGGCTTTTCTTAATATAACTACTCACTTTCTAGCTTCGTTACAAAAATTCATTAATAGGACTGCATATTTATGGTTTTATTATTTGTCTTACCTACTGGTAATAACGATATGTATTGGTTAAATAGTATTTGCTTCACTACTATATATATTTTTCGTATTTTCACAAAAATGAATTATGCTGTCAGAAAACAACCTTAACCTTGCAGCATTTTTCGAATTCAACAACAGAGATTGTCACATGTTTCTGAATTACATTATTAAATATTTAGGCTAAATCTCGTATCACATAATATTTAAACTTTGTTTTCATTATATTATATATTTTTCTGAATCTATTTGCCCAATTATTTACGAATACAGACAGTTTAATGAAGTGGTATATCATATACATAACGATGTCCGCCATTACAAGTTCATTTACAGTTTCAAACTGATTTTTAAAGAAAAAAAACGCAAACACGGCCATTGAAATCTCCATTTTTAAAAAAGAAATAAATTAGAAAACGTCCTTCACCGATCATATTTTTTAAAAGCAAATTACTATTTGCATACTGATGTTTAAATTTCGAAACCGAATTTGGTATATTTTCATCATAGTACAGTAAGCCCAACTTCCTGAAATCGAGCAGTGATATCTTGCTCCGGAAAAGGTTAATGGTGAGTTAGCTATTAAAACATGCATGTGAATGTGCAAGAGTTTCTTTGTCGCTATAAACTGATTGGTATCAACACCACGTAAATACATTTTGCCTTGTGTTATAACACTGCCAGAACTTCCTGGCTACAGCGAGGAGGCATCTCAAAAGTTATAAGCTACAGCTATTTTACGTCTGAAAAATCAGAGGGCGAAGTCGTTTTCGCTTTCCTAACAGAAGCAGGTGAAGTTTACATTTTTAAGGCGACTTTTTCGCCCACTTCGCCTGGTAGCGTGACCCCTGCCTTAGGGATTAAATTGAATATAATGTGAGCTGAAGGAGAGTATGAAATAGAAAACATGAAGCAAACTAGATGAAATAAATTGCGGTTAGGATTAACTTGAAAACAAGTATCTGCAGTCTTTGTAGATGAAGTTTCTAAATTGTGTCTTTTATCATGACACCTTTTTCTCATTTCTCAAGAAAATCTAACCAAATTATAAAATATGTAAAATTTTTACTGCCATATTAAAATGTCTGAAATGTATATTGTTTTTATGTTATTGTATCTGTGTGCATTGCTATAAAGAATCTCATATATTAAGTGTTATTATTAATAACCGAATATGATTTTATGCTGAGACACTTCCAAATGTAATAATCATCATTAACCTAGATTTTCAGAGCTTCCAGTTTTCTGAAAGCCAACACTAAGCATATTATCAATAAAATAATAATAAAAACAGCAAACAGATTCTAGATTTTATGAATGTTGTGACCAGATGCTTACTGTTTCTCACAATACTTTTTATGTCCCTATTGGACATAGCTGAAAAGCATGATTCAGCAATGACTTCCTTTGCATCCTGTGTTTCAATGGTTATATCAGATTTACAGCAAGTTATATCAAATGATAATTATTGAAGTAATTTTATAGAAAGAATGTATTATGTTGTTGAGTAATACAGACAGGACTTTTCTCAAATGTGGTTAACTATCAGTAAATAAAGATGAAACAAACTTGCACCAAAAGATCTTAATTTGATCAACTGTTTCAGTTTTGTTTTTCATGGAATTGGAACATGGCTGTTATTTTGTTATACCCAGTAGACAATGTAGCAGTTCAATACTCCAAATGCTTCTTTCACTCCACATTATTATATAAATGAATTTACTTTTCACAAGCTTACTTGTGTCAGTTACCCAGGTGAGATATATTGGGCCCATATGGGCCTCTTGTTAATATCATTAAATTATATAAATGAATTTACTTTCCACATGACAACATGTGTCAGTCCCCCAGGTGTTAATGTTATTAAATTATATAAAATTTAAATTGAATAGTGAAATTATGTTATAGTTAAAACAGCACCATTTGAAGTTTTACTTTTGTGAAGGGAATACTGTGCTGGAACTTTGAAATTAATTCCATGCAAGCATTTATAAAGAAAAGGATAGATATGCACTTGTTCTTTTAGACTGATGTAAAAAGGTATTAGGTGATTTCCTTCCTGAACGCTTCATCTTTTTAAGTCTTGGGATCTCTAATAAAGTTACCAATTCACACTTGAATGAATTTAGGACTGTTCCAGTACAGTATACTTGGGATCCAGGGAAGGCACTTTTAATGTGGAGTAGTTTTCCATGGATGCAATTTAGAATTTTGTGTTGTTTTTCATATGAACTCTCTAAATAATCCGAGTACCCAAGTTACTGTGTATGTTTAAATGGAACAGCTTTTGCAAGTTATGGCATTTCTTGACAAAACTAATATTTAATTTCAGTTGGCTTCTGTATAATTGAACCATCTGGGTGATTTTCACAATAATTCCTCGACATTTTTATGTTGGCTTGCATTTTGGGTTTCACTACAATCTTTGATGTTACGGTAATTATTGAAGGGTTTTGGGCTTTTTTCACGAATATTTTTTTCAAGAGAAATATGTGTTTGAGATGTGATAATTTCCAGTAAGTTGAACAAGTGGTGGGAGTATATTATTTACTTGCAGTTTGTCTGATGTGACAGAAAGACGGGCGATTATATCTGCTTGCAAAAAGCTATTTTATTGTCATTATTGATACCGTATCTATCCTATATGGTATCCGTTGAAACTTTTAGATTCTTGCTTTCTTTTAGATCAGGAGAGTTTCTGTAATTGCTTTTCATTCCTTATCAGGTGTCCATCATATGTGGCATATCATTCTTTGCTGTCCATCATGAGTTAACACATCTTTGTTATTGCAACTCCTAAACTAATGGAAGGATTGTCACAACACTTACAAACACATTCATCCAAAAGTCTTGTTATTCCTGAATACCGCCCAGACATGCAATATGCCAGTGTATTATCCAATATGGCTGCCAAGGTGGCCATCAAATTCTTGTTACTGCTAACTCTTCCTGAATGGATGATCATATTAACATGGGATTTCCACTTAAAGACTTCTTATGATATTTAGTTGATCTTAAATGAAAATGATTCCACTCCACGGATTTTTGGAGCACCACTGAAAGTGGGGAATGCGCAAGGCAAAGTTACATGCTCTACGCCTCTAATAATGTAGAGAAAGTTAACTACTACATGTCTTCCACCTACTTGGACTGACATTAAAATTTTAAAATATCAGAAATCTAAACCTGAATTATTACCTCTTTGTTATTATTTACTTTTTTAAGTTCAGGAAGTGAAAATAGCCATGCATAGCTAGCAATTTTCAGTGAGATATGTATCAGAAAGAAGACCTGGATGTGTCCTGAGAACTCAAATCAACCCCATCATTCAGATATCAAACTAAAAAAATTGTCAGTTCATTTTAACCTCCACTAGGATATACACATTACTTTTATAGTATCAAGGAAGATCCGAGGAGAAAATGTGTGTGGGGGGTACCTTTTTATTAAATGTTTTATCTTATGTAAATATGTGAAACTCTGTAATGGAAGTGAATGACAAATTTCAACATCTGTGCAATTAATTTTCTCATTATCATATGATATAAAGTTTCAGAATAAAATTGATTTTATGCATGAAAGTAAGCAAATTATGCTACATTGTTCTTCCATGTACAACAGTTATTTAATATTGAATGAGAAATTTACTTACTTATGGAGAACTTAAAAGTCATAGGACAAGGAATTTCAATTTTAAACTACTGGATTCAATGAATGACAAATGTAGCAATTTTTTTTTTTTTTTTTTTTTTAATACATTTGTAACAAAAATTTGAGGGAAAAATGTCAAAGCAAATCTGCATGCTTCAGTATTCAAATGTAAGAAGAATTAGCAAAGTATTGACCTGTTGTGAACCATATCTGTTCAAACTGTAGAGTTTATCCAGTGACATCTCAGGAATTACTGTCGCAAGTTTCATGTCCCTGCCTTTCAGCATAACATTGGTTGCTATGATGATAAAATGCATTGTACATTTTGAAAATGGCTCACTTTTTACCATCATATGGTTCTGAGGGCTTTTTTGAGAATTAATTACAGACAAAGTTCTGAGAGGAAGTTCCAGCTATTATAAAGACAGAATGTTTTGATGCTTACAGTTTGAATTTTTCAGTTTTCCAACCAAGCTTAAATTTACATTGATAATATCTGTTTAGTCCTTAGGAGAAAAACGATCATTTGAGCAATTAATTTTCATGTTTTCATATAGTTATATATGATTTTCTGTATAAAATGGTAGATGTTATGCACGAAAATTTTGTAATTATATCTACTTTGCACTTCCTTATACAAGCTGGGTTGAGGAAGCATTGACTGACATGCCCTTATTTATGAACTCCGGTCACAATTGTTTCATCAGTACCCGAAAGTAGTCCAATGTGTAGAGTATTGTTTCCCTCTCATTTTGGTGGTGGTGAATAATTAGATTTAGACTTTTTTGGTATTGATTTAAAGGAACTTGTTAATTCTTTAGAATATGAACACTACGATGTGGTTGTCTGTGTATTTTTGGTGATCGTGCACAGTGAGTAATGGGGCATTGATGTATTAATATATTGTTCCTGGTCCGGAAGTGAAAGTATTGACCCACTAGTGCACGTTGTTTCATTTACAGTTCAGATTCTCCAAAAATGCTGGTTAATCTATGACCAGAACTTTGCCGTGAGTTCATCTTTGAGGGCAGTTATATAAACACATGACTTTTAGGATTTGGACACCCTGGAAAGTTCAGTAATGAGAAATAAAATGTGGGGACTATGTAATTGTAATCTGAGTGCATATGAAAGTCTTGGGACGTAAGATCAAATTAAATTTAAGCAGCAGGATTAAATGAAACAAATTACATATATATAGCAGTTTTCTTTTTGTCTCATTAATTCAAGATACTTTAGTACGCCAATGGCCTATAATACAGTTACATATACAAAGACAAAATTTATCACATTAAGCGCATATATGCATATTTTATTTGTACTAAATATTGTCTGTAATATTTTCTTGTCATCACAGCCAATGGTAGGTAAATAATGCAGCTCTGAAAAAACAATCCTAATATAAAGTGATAACATTTTTTAGAGAAGGATCAGTTTAAAAAGTTTTGCCTAAACACTGTTCTCAGATCTTGATAAAATGAAAAATGCATAATATTAATCCTTTACAAACGACAAAAATTACTATGATGAAAAGAAAATTGCACACACGATACGAAATACATCTAGTAACATCATCATACCGTTACGTAGCAACAGCTCAAGCAGCCCCCCGGAATTGCCCATTCCCACTGGGGGCCCAAAATTCACAACAGACAATTCTTTTATTGGGAGGGGAACCCAGGATTTCAAGGTGGTGAGGGGTGGTGGTGAAGGCAGATCTTTCCACGCCTTGGCCACCATGTCTACCAGTCTTTATAAAACTGTATGGCTATAACCACTGAATCTCGCGAGAGCTTGACGAACATAAAATAGTAATCCTATGGAAAGTTACTTCTCAACATTCAGTAGCGTTTTTATCATTACCTATACTTTTCAACATTTAATGTTTTTATCATTACCTATACTTCTCAACATTTAATAGTGTTTCATAATTTTATAATACCTACATTTTTATGACTGTTACCTTATCATGCCAATTCGGACTTACGCAATACTGCAGTCTTCGAGAAAATGACGCAACAAATACATTAACATTTACATCTTGCGAAAAAAATACAAAACCAAAATCATGATACTTAATGAATTTCTCACATGTACATATAACTCGTCCTTTATCATCCTACGATTTGAGCATTTTGCAGTATTGTTCTGGGTATATCTTCTTATCAATATGTAACAATTTACACAGTATTTAACACTATAAAGAAATATGTAACCCACAACGGTAGTCTGCCACATTCTCCAAGGGCAACACATAGATAATGTTCACAAAAGCGACTTTGAACACTTTTAATACATTCTGAGTTTGCATGACCCCAAATATGAGAACATAAGACGATATAAGTTTTACTATAATATCAAATATTTTAAAGGAATCTGCACAACTAACGTATCCTAATTTCCTTTGATCTAAAAACAAACAACCAAAGATTTGATACTCTACGCTACCAATGTTTCTTTAGCTTTCGTCCAGGATAATTTCGATGTAAACTCAAGACCCATATATCTGTAAAAATGAACTGCACCAATTTTTGACCTGTTTAAAAAAATACACTCTTCATTATTCACTAATGTTCTTCCATTACGAAACCTAATTAATTTGTAATGAAAGAAAAGCTAATGAAATGAAACAAACAAAACCCAACAGATTCACATGCTACCATATACTGGGTTCAGAAGAACGAGCAAACTGTTTACCCTTTGACCTCGGTAAAGATCTGTTCCATCCCTATTTCAAAATGTAGGGTATATCAGTGACATCTCAGGAACATCTGCCAAGTTCGTCTTAAAAAATCAGTTGGCCTAAGATTGGTTGCTATATTGAGAAAATGCCATGCAGGTCTGAAAAGTAGCGTAGTTTACAACATTGTATGGTACTGAGAAGTGCGTGTGTGCGGGGTTGGGAGAGACTTAGAAAGGAATACTGTTTTGTAAAAAAATGCAGGATAATTATTCAGATGGACTGGTTACATGCTTGTGATTTAATTTCTTCGGCTATACAGCTAACTTTAAATCATACAGTGAGAACATATTTGATCCTTATACTTCTATAGTGGGGTTTTTAAGAGCACCTTTCAGGGAGGAGGGCTGGGACTTTTTAAAATATATCCAGCTGTCAAAAAACTTGAGAAAAAAAAATGCTTGTACTCTTTATATTTATAGCAAAGAAAAACTCCGAACAAACTAATTATCCTGAGATAAAAATATAATATATAATCCAGTTAGAAATAAAATCAGAGGCCTACCCCACCCGGAAAAAAATGTTAAATGTTCGGTCCCTACTAACAATGTAAAGAAAGATAACGTAATTTCTTTCTGCCCTCTTGGACAGACATTAATTTTGATCACTATTTGGAAAGCTTAGTGTTTCTGAAGCAGACAGCTGACGAAATGATCATTTCTGTGCACAAGAAAAATGTCAAAGTACACTAACTTTACCTGCCCTTTTAATACGGTAACACATTGATACTATAGGAAAGTGGACTAGTGCTAAAACAAAAAATTATCAGCTCATTTACCTCTGAAGTTCAAAAGTGAAAATAGTTGTGCAGAGCTAGCAATTATCTCTGAGATGCACATCAGACAAATGGCGGAGCTGTGCAATTTCAAAATCAAATCAATTCAGACATCAAAATAAAGAAAAAGAAAAGATTCCTCAAACCTCCACTAGGATATACGCATTTTATAAAAAGTATTACCAGTGAGAAAAAACCTGAATACATTTTCTTAGAACCTTCAACTGTAAGCAAAACTCTGGAGCAGAACCAATGGTGCCCCTGACACATCCGATATGGCTGCCACGTTGGTCCTTTTGTTTTTTTTTTTATTCGCTACGCAACCTGGATGGTCATATCGATTTGGGGTTTTCGCTAAAAGACTTCTTATGATGTTGGTGGCGGTAAATGACATCCAATATGATCGCCATGCCAATCTTCTTGAAAATATTTTCACTACTCCTAAATGGATGTCAGTAATATCTAGTTGGCCCTAAATGAAAATAGTGATGCTCACATGTCCTCCAACATCCAATATGGCCAACACGGTGGCCATTTTGAAAATCTTATCACTACATGTATCTTGTGAACATGTTGCCACAAACATAAGATAATAGTTTTACTGCCAAATTTGGTTTGTTTGAGTTTGTAAAGAATATCAGATATGGTTTTAACACTCAGTAGTTAAAATGAAGAAACGGACTTATCTTAGATTCCTGTAAATTCTTTTCGGCCAGTAGAGCATCGGTCCCTTTGAGGGATTCTTGTGTTTCTTGTTTTTGTTCCAATTTTCTTAGATTCCTGTAAATTCTTTTCGGCCAGTAGAGCATCGGTCCCTTTAAGGAATTCTTGTGTTTCTTGTTTTTTTTTCAATTTTCTTTTTCTTTTTTTTTTTTCTTTTTTTTTCTTTTTTTTTTTTTTTCTTTTTTGACCTTTTCACTAACAACTAACATGTAATATACCATAGAAAATCACTTTATGTCAAAAAAGAAGGTAATTCTGCGTGTAAATGACACAATGCCTAAGAACAAATAATCTGAGAAATTAAGAACATATTTTATTTTGAACAGAATCTGATCGTTGATAATTATCGATTTTACACCTTTTTTTTTCTTTTTTTTTTTTTTTCTTTTTTGACCTTTTCACTAACAACTAACATGTAATATACCATAGAAAATCACTTTATGTCAAAAAAGAAGGTAATTCTGCGTGTAAATGACACAATGCCTAAGAACAAATAATCTGAGAAATTAAGAACATATTTTATTTTGAACAGAATCTGATCGTTGATAATTATCGATTTTACACCCTTTTTTAAAGCAGTCTTTTATAACATAAAAAAAAAAACATTTGAGTAAAACTCATATATACTACGATTATTTTAATGAAAGGGACTTTCAGTCTCTGCCAAAACTGACAAATCAAGATCAAGCAAATTAAATGCCCAATTTAAACCAGAACCGTCTTCTGATTTCGCCACCCGTCAACATTTTTAAATACATCTGAAAATTAAGCGTGCTTTTTGCGAATACTTGTTTTGTCAGAAAATATGCCACCAGAAACCAACAGTCAAAAACAAACAAAACAAACTCACCATGTTGTCCTTTTACTGAAGGGTTTGTTTTTGCCGCAGAAGTTACGATACCGAGGAACAACAAAAAACCACCACAGTAACAAAATCGGTGCATGTTAGGCTTCCGTCCTTCAGCCGGTCTTTGTCGATGATCTGATTCTTGCGCATTTTGCGATCTTCATAAACAGTAATACACCCATATTTTCATTGATTATCTTTGTTTTGATCTCTAACACGTATCTTGCATTAAGAAATACACGACCCGTTTTCAGCCGTATAGACATCTGCAGTTTTTCTCGTGGGGAACGGCACTATGTAAAGAACCAATGTTTATTTCTTCCTCGCGGGGAACGTCACTATGCAAAGAACCAGTGTGCATTTCTTCCCATCCATATTCACAGTAAACTTTAATATGAAAATATAGGTAAACAGTTATTGTTGTTGTGGGTTTTGTTTTATTAAATATTGCGTATATCCAGAAACATGTAGAAAGAATAAAGAAAGGTCGAAATTCACGATATATTGTGTGGTTTAATGATACTCCATGCTTGAACTACACATGTTGAGAGAGAGAGAGAGAGAGAGAGAGAGAGAGAGAGAGAGAGAGAGAGAGAGTACCGCTATGAAACAGAATGGTGGCATAAATAAAGCCATCTTAACAAAATCAATAGGTGAAAGCTGCACGATAATATTACAGTGATGTAGTCTCGATTATTCATGTCTGACGTTACATGATATAGCAATAATGCCTTGTAAGGATGCAACAGTAATGCTTGTCTGACGTTACATGATATAGCAGTAATGCCTTGTAAGGATGTAACAGTAATGCATGTCTGACGTTACATGATATAGCAGTAATGCCTTGTAAGGATGAAACAGTAATGCATGTCGGACGTTACATGATTTAGCAGTAATGCCTTGTAAGGATGAAACAGTAATGCATGTCTGACGTTAAATGATATAGCAGTAATGCATTGTAAGGATGTAACAGTAATGCATGTCTGACATAAGATGATATAGCAATAATGCCTCGTAAGGATGTAACAGTAATGTATGTCTGACATATAAACATGATATAGCAGTAATGCATTGTAAGGATGTAACAGTAATGCATGTCTGACGTTACATGATATAGATGTATTGCATTGTAAGGATGTAACAGTAATGCATGTCTGACATATAAACATGATATAGCAATAATGCCTCGTAAGGATGTAACAGTAATGCATGTCTGACATATAAACATGATATAGAGGTATTGCATTGTAAGGATGTAACAGTAATGCATATCTGACGTTACATGATATAGCAATAATTCCTTGTAAGGATGTAACAGTATACATATCTGACATAACATGATATAGCAATAATGCCTTATAAGGATGTAACAGTAAAGTTGACACTTCTAGGAAGGTTATATTGTGCATGGAACAATTATTTTTACTAATGAACATTAATTAGTAGGGCGAGACCATCTACAGGGTACATATTAACAAACAAAATGCGATAAACAGGACGCACTTGAAAAATCGATTGCACGACAAAAAGAATCTTAAGAATGCAAGAATCATAAATATTTGTACAAAGAAAGTTACTGACCCAAAATCATTATGATAAGATCTTACTTAAGTACATGAAAGTGCGAATACATAAGGAGATGACAGTTTGTTGGTTTCGGACTATTTTTAACAGATGATAGGGGTCTATATATGGCAGACAGTATATTTGGTGGAGGAAGAACCAGGGAAAGTCCGGGGAAAAATCACCGACCCACGGTTGCTAATGAACTATAAAAAGGCAAATTAATGCATACGGTAAATTAGCATAAGACAAACTACAGAAAACAAAGGACGCACATGCTTAAGCGATGTTAGAATTATGATTTTTAATACACGACAAAGCATAATAAGAACAATATTAAACACGCAGGAATCCAAAATATTTTTTTTCTAACAAATTACGGACTTAAAGAAAAGGGAACACACAAATAACGTTTTGGGAAACATGTTGCGAATATGGTCTGAAACTCTCAAAGGTATTCAAAGTAAGGAAAATGTCCAAAGACACATTAAAATCAGTATGACCGAATGTTACTTAATTGAAAATGCAAGCGCGAACAAAGAATACGGAACATCATGAACTCATTCTCTGTTCTTAGGTTCAGGTGTCAGCAAACCAAGTAGGCTTTCAAAAGATCTTTTTTTTTTCAACGAGTTGCAGCTATTACATTTTATTTACACTGTAAAATCCATTAATTTCAGTTATCATCCATTACAAAAAAGTGACTGATCAGCGACGTTACTCCTTTCGACCAACGGCGGCATCAACTTTGTCCCCATCGTTTAAAGCCAGCTGGATACGGGGACGTACGGTCACTACAGGATTCTCTGATATCATTAAATTTACTTTGAAAAAGGAGAGAATTTGTTAAGAAGGCTTGGAATTGGCAATGATTAAATATTATGGGGGGGGGGATAGTCAAGTCGTAATTTTGGATCATAGGATTTCGCAATATTCCTAACATTGATTTTGCTGTTTCTAGGTGAGGACGAATCCACGTGTACAGGGACTGAATGAAATTTGTTTCTGAGGATGCAAGGTTTGGTATTTGGGCGCAAAGGTTAAACCATATGCAGGATTAGATGATTAGCAAGTAGTTTGATAATATATCACATGATATGATTGATTAGCAAACATTTTGGTAATATATTGCAGAATTTAACAGTTTGGTATTGCAGGAGTCATAATTTAGTATTCTATTGCGGGATTAATAGTTTGGTATTTCATTGCAGGATTCATAGTTTGGTATTCTATTGCAGGATTCATAGTTTGGTATTCTATTGCAGGATTCATAGTTTGGTATTCTATTGCAGATTAATAGTTTGATATTCCGTTGCAGGATTCATAGTTGGTATTCTATTGCAGGATCAATAGTTTGATATTCCATTGCAGGATTCAGAGTTTGATATTACGTTGCAGGATTCATAGTTGGTATTCTATTGCAGGATTCAGAGTCTGATATTCCATTGCAGGATTCAGAGTTTGATATTCCATTGCAGGATTCATAGTTTTGTATTCTATGGCGGAATTCATAGTTTGGTATTCTATTGCAGAATTTATATTTTGGTATTCTATTGCAGGATTCATAGTTTGGTACTCTATTGCAGGATTCATAGCTTGGTATTCTATTGCAGGATTCTATGAATTATTTTGGTGGCATATTAAAGAAACAGTTTGGTTCATCTGAGATAATGTGATGGTTCGTTTGTCTCAACTCAGAGGTTTTCTGAAGGGGAACATCTCAATGCACCAAGAAAATATCTTAGTCCCTGACAATGTACTGGATCAAGTAACTGAAGGTACGATTTGTAAGCTGAATCGTACATGATTGAGAACACTTGTCAATACGGCATGGTGTAGGGAAGTCTCTGAGTGCATTGCAACAAAGTTTAGAAACAAAATTGTTTATCGCAATACAAAAATTGATTAAGTCTTTATGATATGGTGCAGTCATTATGAACACTGCACCCATGTTATGAACCAAAATTTGGATATTGTTGTGTGTGGCGTTCCTTGATGGTTCAGGTTGACAAGCAAACAAAAAGTGATTTACCAGTGCCCTCTCAACATTTAATTGTAATGTTATAACTATTAGCATGTAACTGGACTCCTGTCAGGAAAAGGATCAACATAGCTTTTTACTGTGATAATATGTAAGTACTTTTACAACTATTTGGTTACAATATTCTACGTTTAGCAAAATACAGCTGAGAAAGGAAGAATAAATATAAAAAGAACTAATGCATGTGAATACACGGTAGATAATGTTCTATGAAACAAACTTAATCACCAGTCTTCATTAATTTTCTATGAAACAAATTTAATCACCAGTCTTCATTACATGTTTAGGTAGTGAGTGAGTTGTCGAGTTGGCTGAGTGGGGCACATGAACGCGTTGATACTGAAAAGTTGTTTGGGTTTTTTTGTAATATTATATCTTAATTTTTTAGTTCTCTCTCTCTCTCTCTCTCTCTCTCTCTCTCTCTCTCTCTCTCTCTCTCTCTCTCTCTCATGGGCTATCTGTTTTTCGTCTGAATTAACTGATCTCAGTTGAAATTCTACATATTTATTTACAAAATAATTATCTTGCATTACCTTTTATTTGAACTTCACGTTCTGTTTTAAATTTAAATGTTTTAAGCAAACATAAAAATCACAATAAACTGTTCACTGTCTGTTATCCCAGGTATCATTCTTTTGTTCAATTCCCGTAAAGTGCTTTAGTGATTTTCTTGCGTTGTTGACCCAACCTATTGTGATTGACTATCTATTCAGATTGACCAAGACGGTCAATCTGAATAGGTGATAGGCAATCATAATAGGTGTTTGTTATTCTCTTGGTCAATATGAATAGGTGATAGTTAGTCTTAATAGATGTTTGTCGTTTAGAATAGGTGTTGCTCAGTCATAATACATATTGGTCAGTCACAATAGGAACTAGTCAGGGTGAGTCCTTGTGTTTTATATGGTATCTGACCCACTCTAGTAAGTTTCTTAAACTCTAGAGTGTCAGGTTATGTTAAATTCCTATAGAGGACTATAATGACATCCATAATGTTTACTTCCCATATATCCCCTGTCCCTCATACGTTATTCATCTTCGCATGCCACTGGCGACAATCCGCTACGCTCCTATTTCACGAGTGGTTGCCAGCAATATGCATACACAAAACAACACAATGTTATAATCTCCTTCACACCAATGAAAATGCCATTTTTATCGATCGATAAGTGACTTTATTTGGAGGGGAATTTTTGATTGGCCCATTAAACCAACATGAAAGGTTGAGTCAACAATGCAAGAAAATTGTGCTCGCGCTGATTATGATTGGTAAAGCAGGTTTATGCATATTCTCGAGAAACGAGAAATCGTATCTCAGTGAGCCACGGGTGATGGGAGAGCGTACCGGATTTTCACCTCTGGTTAGCGATGGTGTACAACTCTTTAATGTCCCAGTAATATTGATCCCATACATCTCCATTGTGTCCCACAATGTTAAATTCTCATACATCCCCATAGTCCCCCAATGATTTTGATCCCAATATGTACCCATATTGTCCCAGTTATGTTAAATTCCCATATATCCCCATAGTGACCAGTAATGTTAATTCCCATTCATCCTCATAACGTACCCACCACCATATCTACTCCTGCGTGCTTTCCATTGAGGTACCACGCCTGTACCAATCATATAGCTTCATAGTTGACAGTTCTATATAAACATTGCCATATCTTTTTTCTCAAGGTTATACTGTTTCTTTAGACTCAGTGCTCCCGCAACGATGTCAATGCACCGGCAATTGTATTTCTACGCAATTGCAAAGGAATAGATGGTGACAGCAGAAGTCTAAAAACATTTCGAGAACAGTTTTATTCAGATGTGGGCAATAATGGTGCTGTTCATGACAGTCACACGGAATGTCTCAAAGCCTAAGCTTCTGGCTTAGCGTTTGGGTGTAAAAGGGATTTACCATTCGACAACCATGCCATTAAATTGGCCGTTTTGACAATGATTTTCATTGGGGTGGGGGAATTATTTTGAGACCTTTGACTAATTCCCATGCTAGCAACAAGAGAACAGACAAGTAAAACATATTCTAGCAATTTTTGGAGGTAGAGGATTTCTATTATTGTTCAGTAATGGTCATTTAGTGACATTTTTAGACAATTTTATTTCAAAGCAGATGCAATAATGCACGTGTGATACTAGTATATGTGAATCTCATTCGTTACTTTGTCATCTATTTTTTCATTTAAAAGCACAGTAATTCCTAAAATAACTATTCTCAATGAAGTTTTACATGATCAATGGATGCAGTGTATTTTTAAAATTGTTTCAGAGGATAGTAGTAAAAGAATGAGAAACGTCACTTCATACGTAAGTCTTAAACCCAACAGCTAGGTTTCAATCGTTATGCGTTTACGTTAATCACTGATTCTATACATTACATTACATAGGACCGTATATATGGCAAGAGTTGACCATGGAATGTTGGAACGTAACTACCTCACAAATGACACATTATGTTTTGCTTTTATATTTAGATTTACTTTAGAACGGAGAAATTCGTTTCTAAATTAGTCTCATTGTTAGTCTTTGACTTATTACAATTCAAGTGGTCTACAATCGGATAACAGGAAACAGCTGTCGGATACAGGATATTACATGTATTTCCATCTGATCCCAAAGCAACCATTCTTCTGAGGAGTAAATGACTTACTCATCAGGATGTTCCTATTGTTTCCATTCTATTTCGTTTCGGTTCCTAAGGTGGTAAACACTATACATTTCGTATAACTATATATATATATATATATATATATATATATATATATATATATATATATATATATATATAAACACAAGCATCTGTAGACAATACTGTATGTATATTGTATAGATTTGTATATACTATATACTTATAAAAAAATATCAATATTTTTTCATGTGCATGTGTTCGAAACGCTCGGTGCGTTCCTGTTTAAAGTGTATTGCTATTCGCATGCAATCAATTTAACAGTTATTTTTTTTATTTAAATTAAAACATTAAAAAATCTGATTTAAAATTTGTGACTTCATATGAACGTGAAAAGGAAATACTTTCGAATTTCAGGTTTGTGGGTTACATTGCGATTTCTTGACCTGTCACATCTGATGAAACCAGCTATACTGTATTTATTCCATGCAGGAATGTCCCTTTGATTACAAGAGTTATTAGGTATCATTTTATAATATGTCGTCTGATAAAGTGTATGTGTTTGGTATATTTTTATCGTATGTTTTTTTTACGCGCAATAAGTTAAATTACCGTGATAAGCTCAAAACTAATTTCAACAGCTGAGTACGTGTGTGATTTGGTTAAAACGCTCGCACAGATGAGTACGTGTGTGATTTGGTTAAAATGCTCGCACAGCTCCGATTTATATTGTCAGTTCTCTGCTGTAAAAAAAAAAAAAAACCATGTCTTGTCATTTTATCGAACGTTTTCAGGTCTGATAAGAAACGAGCTTTGATGTTCAGAGTGGAACGCTTGTTCCAAGTTCGACAATATCATGCACGGTGAAAGTTCGAGATAATGGCACACGGTGGGGAGCTTGTTATACATTCGAGATAATCATGCACGTGAAACTCTTGTTCCAAAATGGAGGTAATCATGCATAGTGGAACGCTTGTTCTAAGTTCGAGGTAATCATACTCGTGAAACGCTTGTTCCAAGTTGGAGATAATTATGCACCGGATAACGCTTTTTCTAAGTGGGACATCATCAAACAATATGAAATAATATTGCATGGATGTTATGCATGGTAAACATAGTTACATATATAATCGGTTCCGAAGAGATTGCATATTTGATCTATTTAATATGTATAATTGTTTTTCTTCTGATTCACTTCTTTCTTAATGTATAACTTTAACTTGACATTGCATTATTGCTAACTTATCACTAAAATATCCAGTTGCAATTATTATTTGCAAATAATGTGTCTATATTAAGAATAGTTGAGTGATTATATTCTCAGAATCTGGGATAAATGTTCATCCGTCTTGACTTATAAATTCGAGAGCTAGTGTTGATTACTTGTTTCATTACTGGGGTTCATTGTTGGGGAAGCATTTATCAAAACGAATAATTAGTCTGTATCAGTTGAAATTCTAAGTTATTTTCGAGGGTTTCGACATGCATATAGAATGGAGAATAATTCAAGGGAAAGATCTGTCAAATCAGAATTGTCCGCTTACTATTGTCCTTTTGCTGAGCTGTGTGAAATCCTTTGTGGAAGAAGCCAGACCAGTCAATAATAAATAGAGTGACTTTAGTTGCATTAGTTTATTTATCACACAAACATTTGGTACTTTTAAAAATATAAATTTGCGCATATTTTGATGTAGCACTCTGCTGCTTATAAGTTCTTTTGGTTTTTTGTTGTTTCTGTTTGTTTGTTTTGTGGACAGCTCTAAGCCCTTCCCAGCATCTATGATCTTTTGAGCTAACCCCTCAAACGTTTTATATACCCGACGATTTGGCAATTTAGTCTGCCGAAAGGAAAATATATCTTTGTTTCGACATGTTAAGTTATTGCTAATTCAATAAGTCTCTAGGTTTTTAATATTTGTATTTAGTTCTAGTTTTGTCATGAATATGATTTGAAGGAAAATTGTCTATAGTTCTATTTATAAGATTAGCTTTGTTACATATGCAAGATTTGACCTTTTTGTTTTCCTAAAGAAGATTTTTAGTTTAAAGTTTGCTCTGAGGTTTCTCTGTTCATTTTAGTTCATTATGTTGAAAGTATTTTTGGTTTAGGGTGTCTGGGTTAGTACTCTCCTCCCCTCGGGCATTATTCTGAGGGTAATGTTTCCTTTTCCGTCTTCCCAACCCGATATGCATTTGCCGCCTCGAATCTGGTAAACATTTCGTCTTCTATGCCGCTCATGTCATTATTTTGCCTGTTCGGATAATAATATTTCGGCATCTTGTAGTTTATCTTTTGCTGAGACGATGTGATCATCCAGCTTATCCCGTCTGCTAGGTTGTTAAGGTTTTAGTACATTTAGGTATGTGGCGCCTTGTTCAGCAGCAGCAGCAGCTCGCGAATGGATAGTGGTGGCTTTTGTCTGTGACGCACAGGCAGCAGGTCCGTGAATTCGGGTATGAGCTATCTGACACCAGTTTCGACATCACACACGACCCTGAAGACATGCAGCTTAGCAACCTTCATTTGCAGATCGATCGGAGTCTTTTCCCTGGCATCCTGAAGTGGTGCCACTGACTTTAGAGTGAGACTTTTGGTGTTCACCTATGATGCTATGGGCACTACGCATACGCCGTATCCGTGAATTGTGATGTGTGCTAGAATCTCCCCGGGTTTTATTTTATAGGTGTGACAATACCATTCCTTTCCCAGCTTGACCCAGAACGCACCGATCTTTGCGGCTGCGAATCTTATGTCAACTTTTTGATTCGTGATCGCGCTGGCGATCGAACGGCTTAACAATTTTCTCGGTCTTCTCAGTTCACTGCCGCCAGCCAATGAAAGGAGAGTCTGGATCTATAAGTTCTTTCGACTGGACATTGGGGGTACTCAACAACGTCTTTGCATTACCTCCTATGTCATCGTCGTCAGTGCGCCTAAAGTCGTCCATTACAATGGCATGTCCACTTTGTGTTACCTTTATGCTCTGTTAAAGATGATTTTCCAGATATTTCAATACGCAAATATGACCACAGTACATGGATGTAAATGTGATCCCTACAGCTGTCAACAGGCCCCCTTCATGACTAGAAGCACCCGCCTGCCGGTTGTCGTCATCAACAATAAATAGTGATTAGCAAGCATATCTTGGTAGGCTTTATCAGCCTCGGCTGGCATGATGGTAGTACCTCCGGAATAGCTCACCTGGTCTTCACGATCACTCTGAAATCAATAGATGCCAACTGGAAAAACCATAATAGACGTAGGCAGCGCAGCAGTGGGAAATACGACGATCAATTTCCTTGACAATGATGGGTTGTCCATCGGCGACTCTGATTTCCAAACAAAGAAATCCAGGAATGCTTTATCAGTCTCGGCTGGCATGATGACATTGTGTCAGGAGTAGTTCATCTGACCTTCATGATTTCTTTGAAAGACGCCAACGGGACAACCATGAAAGACATAGGCAGCGTACCTGTGAGAAAGACGATGATTAAGTTCTTTGGCAATAATTTATTGTCCATCGACGACTCATGTCCATGGTTATATAGCGACCTCTGGAAGACGAGCTGATAACAGTAGACTATGATCCACCAAGGTATCGACGAGTCTGCTGGGCAGAATGTTGCTGGCACTAAGGGTGAGAACCAGAAACGGCAATGACAGTGTGGCGTAAGACATGACCATTGCTGAAGCACACGGAAACAGAATATAATTTCCTTGTGACATCGAACCCTTGAGTCACATATGCCCTTCTACTAATAAGCTCTTGCTGATAGGATAGAGTATGAGCTCACCTTCAACGAATTATCCAGCATAATCAAGATCACGGAAGAACAGAACAACAATTACACCATCGACAATATCTCACTCTAAGTAGGCATTATAACGTAGCCGAGCGCACATGCATACTCCGACAGCAATATCATGGCGACTGGTCGTCCTGTACGACCGCATGCTCCAACACAGAAAGGTCATACTTGAGAAAAGTCAAATCTTGTGGAACGTCAAACTGAAAGTTCCCACGAGGAACATGAAGGGCGGTCTGTTACTGTTTAGAAGCTCACCAACCATTTGAATTGCACTTAATTAGTTTTATTCATTGCTATGCTCTATATGTAAGTGTATGCATATTTTCTGTAAAACCATTGGTACCGGCATCGAGATCTTTGATGTTATATTTTCTTTCTTGGAGAGACAGTGCTAATTATTGAATCTCCCAAATTATATGTTTGTAATTGCATTTGACAATGTTTTTCATATAAATATGATTTAAACTGAAAGCCCACCACATTATTTGCCCGAAACATCACATCTCTTTGTTGAACACACGTTCAGCATATCTTCCTGCAAGCTCGTTCATCGCTATGACAATTTAATAGCACAACTTATCGCCGCCCTCAATCTCTGCCAATTTTGGACACCAAAGTCCGCAAAACAATAAAATATATTATGAACAAGAACATGGCTGCGAAAACGCAGAGCATGACGAACCAGAGAATCTCCTCTACAGCAGCCACGACAGTCGGAGACGGTGACCAATGTTCTCCCAACTGTTGCCTACACTGGATGCATTAAAGACTTTAAAAAGGTGGATGCGAGGCGAAATGGTGCCAAAGCATGGAAAAGAAAGACAGAGGAGCTCCTTGCCCAGCTACACTAATCTGAAGAACATTTTGATCAGAAGCAAGCTGCAAGAGTGGAAATCGCAGAAAAGAAGAGGTTCCACATTGCATCCACATTCTCGACAGCCATCCCGAAGATATCGTAAGCTGACTTCCCTAAGCTACTATTCGTGCTGTAGTCCTTGGGGCGGCTGTAGTGCTCGCCATGACGACAGAAGAGACAAGTGCTACGACGGTGGGTGACTGTACAGAAGCCCAGAGAGCAATACAACTGGTAAATCTAAAACCTCAAACCAGCAGAACAAGAGTTCGCGCAAATGAACAGTGGACCAGTCCTTTTAATATGCAGTAGTAAGCCTTGCTTTAACAAGTTTGACCGATCCTTTGTCCATAGACGGCAAACAAATCATTAACATGGCCTACCACGGTGTTTTAGTGGTCTGGTCAGTAGTTACGCTCAACTCTTCAATGGTCAATCCACAAAGCTTGACTTCTCTCCCTACGAGGTGGATATGACTGTTCTCGACACAGATTCAGCCATTGTCACTAAGGACATGCTGAATAAATGGATACTTCTCCCTGATGCGAACGAACGGAAGTAGGGATCTGTATCGGAAAATGGCAGCTGTGGCATTGTTGGTCTATGGCGCGGTAGTTATGTAGGAAGAATAGTTATATTAAATGATCAAGGCAATGAAATAAAATTAAGCTGAAAGAAAAAATATTATAGATACAACGTGATTAAAATCCGCAACTTAATCGTACTGTTAGACATCCTATTTTCAATTGATTTTAGCGACTGGGACAGTGAAAAAATATAACACGGGAGTAGTGTGGATGGCAGTCATGTGTATCTCTCGGCTTGCATCCGACCTACAAATCAGGAAAACAAGCGTAAACTCTCGGTACTTCTTACATTACAGATGCAATGAGTAGCATTGATTTATTCTGCATTTGGCAGTTAACTTACACACGCAAACATTTCTTTCACAGAAACTAATATGAAATTTGGTTTCTAATTTAATGATCGGACAAGTTCCTTCTCCATTGATTATGTGCTACTTCTTTTCGTGTACAGACACAATTTACCACTTTGTTTCAGTTTTAATACTACTCATTCCAGTCACAGAATGCTTAGATCGAATACATAAAAAAAATCAAAGAAACTGCTGCGAACCAAACAAAACAAAAAAAAAAAAAAAAAGAAAAGAAAGAAAGAAAAACTAAACCGAAACAAAGAATAAACATGCAAGTACTTCCTCTTAGCAATTTATTTATGTACAAATCGTAGGCATTAATTAAATTGTTACTATCTGTATATTCGGAGCTATTGGTGCACACATGTATATATTGTGAATCAGCGAAACATAATGCTCTTGGCTCGTAATATATTCATTTTAACCATCCCACAGCATAAAACTTGAGGGCACAAAGGTCAGCTATACATGGAAGAGACTATACACATGTGCTAGTGATATAAAAATCGACGGGTGAACAACCGCCAAGTAATTTTATTTGCTATCATGATTTACACGTCAAACTCAAGGAAAGACAAACTTGAATGTACACGACAGACTTGTCCACCTCACCCTCTACGTCGCAGGGGCGCCTGCAGAATAATTTTTTTTGGGGGGGTGCCGACATGTAATGGTCAGCGATAAAGTTTTAAGGATGTAGGCCAAAATATGTCTAGAGATGAAATCGGGGGGTGGGGGCCTCCCCCCTCTCATTGCCCCTAAAGCCCTAAAACCTATGGAAACACTATGCTATTAAAAATTCAATAACTGTAAATTTCTGTATGCTCGTGATCAGTGCCGGATTTAGACAAAGCGAGGCCCTAAGCTATGTGAAGCTGTAGAGGCCCTATTTGGTATAAAATAAATTTGAGAGGCCCCTTCAGACTGTGAGTTCAGACTGTGAGGCCCTAAGCTGTAGCTTGTTTAGCTTATGCCTAAATTCGGTACTGCTCGTGATCAAACCTATACTCATCATCGATACAAGCTATGTGTGTCGAGAAAGCCATTGGTCCCGCGGCATTTTCTTGATTTACATGTGTTCCAAACAGGTGCTTCCAA